>SNQJ01S0012260.1:113212-123647 GCA_010110895.2 Picea sitchensis | reverse complement strand
TTATACACCTTAAGTTATAATATTAATGTTGTAGGGTAATATATCATTGCCTTAATCCCTAAATATTAATTTAGGGGTCTTAAATATTACCTTAAATTAACATTTCATACAAGGATAATGTTGCCTTGTTATTATTGTTAATATGAGTAAATTATGTTAATTAGGAGTGACTAATGCTAATTTTGTGATTATTGTCATGGATTAATATTATTGTAATTTTAAGGTTTAATAATTTAAAAATTGGTTAATTGGTTTGGCCAATTTTAATGGGTTGTTAAGTTTGTATTAATAAATCGATTTTATGTTTAAAATCACATGAATCAATTTAAAAGTTCTATGGATTTAAAGGGGTTAATACTCGTTAAGGATGTAAGTTAGAGTAATTGGCGGGTTCTTCGTAATGCTAGCA
Organism: Picea sitchensis; assembly: GCA_010110895.2. NCBI lineage: Eukaryota > Viridiplantae > Streptophyta > Pinopsida > Pinales > Pinaceae > Picea > Picea sitchensis. The sequence continues at coordinate 123,238 of SNQJ01S0012260.1, read as the reverse complement.
TAGTTAGTAAGGCGACGAAGTTAGCTACTTACTTGGAAAAAGTTACCAACCTTAGATGCTTTAACCCTGACCTTTAGCCGCTTACCTTATAGAAGTAATTGTTAGGCGTCAAATTTTTCACTTCGATAATGTCACATTCTCATTGTTGTAAGTGTCGTAAGTGTCACACTTTTGTCACAAGTGTCACATTTTTGTCACGTAAGTGTCGCATCACGAACGACACCATGATAATACTTGATATGACCCCTAAAACATGTTAGAAGAAAAATCCTCATCATTTGATAGTCGAAAAAAGTGTTTTTCTATGAGAATTGGTCATCTTGACAACTTTTGGAAGATCAACGCTCCCCCACTCATATGAAGGGAGAGCTAGCACTCTTTGTCTATCTAGAAATGAGCATTGTAGCACTCTATTTCTCATTGTAAAGGAGCGCCGAATTGGTTGAGAAAATCTTGGGAAGAAATCCCCTTTTTCTCTAAGGACAACTATGGATGATTTAAGTTGGTTTGGATCGAATCTAACCCTTAGGTTGCATCTAAGGGAGATATCGCAACTGATGGAGTCATATCCTCAACTAATCCCAAATATAACCAAGGTGGTTAGGCCTCCCAAAGCCTATAAATGAAGTCATTCTCATGGTGAACAAGGAGGAAAATAATCAGCAAAAGCATTGTCATTCTGATCGTGGACCTTTTGAGCAAAGGGTTGGATGAGGAGGACTTGGAGAAGATGGTGCAACACCATCCATGATTGTAAGTATCACTTTAAATTTCTCATCAATATACTTGGCCTATTTCCTTCAAGCTTGTGTNTATTGCATGCACTTGTTTATTTCTCTTTCGATCTTTATAGATGGATTTGTTTAATCTAATCTTGTAGAGTAGGAGTTATTTGTTTATCTTTGTTTTCCATTGCATTGCAGGTGTCAAGTTGTGCTAAGGAGTTTGGAGATCGAACTCAGATTGGAAGCAGCGAGGATAAACTTCAAAACAAGGTGCTTAAGACTTTTTCTCCCTCTCTCTCTTTCTGATTAGTTAAATTGAATTCAAAGAGATGTAAGTGTCCATTTTTGTTTTTCTGTCTTGGTATTAGGGGTCTAGAATCCAAGGGAATATTCACATGTCCAAAGGGGAATTGTTCCATAACATAAATTGGTGACTCCACTCGGGAACAAACTTTCAACTTTTTTTCTTTCCTTGGTTTCGTCCATACTCTTGCCTATCCTGGGATCTCGTTTTCTGATTTGATATATCCATACATCTTTCAACTTTGCTAAAGTTGTCTCACAGTGTTTCTGATTGAATTTTCCTGAGTTTTTGAATTTTCTGGGTTTTTCCAAAACTTTTCTCAGAACTAGCGCCCTCTCCAGTTTAAGTCAGAGTGTTCAGAGCTTGATCAACACTTGCCCAGAGTGCATTAGGGAGTTTTGTATCTCTCTGGTGTTGTTACTAACAGATTGTCGATTTTTCTTTCTTCAAAAAATTGTTGACTGTCTGTTTGTTGGGTATAGTTCTTGGGTCTTTTTCTCTGGCTCAGATCCTATTCTATCATATATTGTCTTTTGTTTGACTTACAATTTTCTTCTTTTCATTATTTTCGTCTTGATTGGGTTTGTGTTGTCTTTCCTTATTGCAGAAACAACCATTTTTCTCAAAATTGGGTTGTTTTTGTTGCTCTTTTCATTTATCTGATTGATTGGAGGTTGTCATAATGAAAGTTATTGATCTTAGTACGGTTTACTTTGTATTTTATCCCTTACTTAATTCTAGAAGAATATTAAGTGCGATTCTTTTATTTTTGGTGTTTTTCTTTGAATAGATAGTTTGTTCTTCTTTTAAGTTTCTTATCAACTATTGAGAGTGTCTTTATTTGTGGGTTTTTGCTTCCTTTTTCCAAAATCAGGGTAGTGAAGTCATTTTTCATTATTAGTGAAATAAAGAAGCATTAGAGGAATTATTCAATTTATATTTACAATCAAACAAAGAGATACTTTCATGCATTCGTTTTGAATATTGGAAAGGTTTTCTTTATAATTTGGAAAATTGTTTGAATTCTTGTTGAGAATGAAATTGTATGAAATTTTTCATTCTTAAGTGTTTGTTAGTGAAAGAAAGGAAACTCTTCTCCTTCCCATAGATAGAAGTTCATTGAAAATAAAATTTGCATCTCATTCTTTTCATCTTTTTTGGAGTCGAGTACCAAACATCATCAGTTTTACTTTCATTCACCTTTGTATAAAAAACAACCATTAAAATCAATCTAGAAACTTTTTATTTTTAAAATATTTACACCAACAGTAAGATAGGACTAGAGATTTGGAATATGCTGTGAGAATAAATCTCCAAAGCATTCAAGACAAACTCAAAATCTTGTGATAGGGAGAGTAAATCCAACCTTCATATAAACATAGTTGGGATCCCCATCTCACATATGGGTTAAATACAAGGTCGCGTTCGGGAGAGAAACGAAGATTATCCCTCTGAGGCTTGATCATTTGTAGTAGTATGATCGTATATTAGGGGTTCTTATTGAGGCTTAATTGTTTTCAATTGGTATCAGAGCTTCTTGAATTTTGAATCCATTCGGGGTCCTCTCGAATTTACCTTTCCACTTGTCCTTAGTTTTCTTGAAGGATTTCATACCTGATATCCTACCCATATGTTTGGACTTGAATTTCTACTGTACCCATCCAGAGGCTAACTACAAGTTGGTATCGTTAGTAGCCATAATATTTAGGGTCCTTACACAAGGTGATGGTGAAGGGAAGTCTTTACTATACCTGGAATGGATGTTGGTCAAACTCACACGGGCTCCTTGAGGGTAACCCATAGGTAATACCGTGAGGAATTCTGCACCAAGGTGTAATTCTGTTAAGCAGGCCACCAACGTAACTAATCTACTCATTCTTATCTTAGGACCTTCTCAGTTTGATCATGAGATGTTGGATTTTATCACCAACTCGTATGTTCATTGAGAGAAGGCATTGTTTGCTTGTTGGTTTTCTATACTTTTCAGTGAGTGTTGTTTGTTTACTATAGTTGTCCTTCAAAATTGAGACTATGGATGATAAAGGACTTTGTAGATCACGTAGGATGCAAGGGTTTCCTCCAGAAGGATATGAACCCCTACCTCCTAACTCACTTGAAGACACTTACTGTGAAGAGGTTGAGAACCATTCAGACCCTGGGAGTGTTGCTACTCCTTTGCTAGAAAATACCGAGAGATATTTAGTTACGGTTGAGAAAGGTTCCACCCTTCCTGTTAACCCAACTTTGTGCATTCCGCTCGATCCACTCCTTTTCCAACTGGTCTCCTCATGTAACATCATAGTAGAGGACCACCCCAACTTATCGTCAAGGCCATATAATCAGCTAGATATGGAACCGATACAAACAAATTTAAGTGACGAATAAAACACTCATGTCCTTTCTGCTGAAATGGTAGATCCACAACAAAATCCTGTTCATTTTATATAGAGGACTCCATTGGAACGAGATATTTATGAAAAAATTAATTTTAGTTAACCGCCTTATGACCCTCCTCACGCCTCTACCACCATCGGTGTATACATAGGACCGTCAGGTTAGCCTATTAACTGTCCTGTTGAACCAACAATAAATATTGCTACCACTTCATGGCAAGCTCACAGTGAAACAAGGGTCGTGTTTCCTAGTCATGTGCAAAGTACCCTTACAATTACACCTACTATTCCACTTCAAACTATCATTTCTTATACTCCACAAAATCCTATTGGGACACCTTCACATCAGAGGATGCAAAACCATGCTGCACACATAAACCCAAATACGAGACAAAGCACTATTGGGGGTGGAACCCCCGTCTAGCAAACATATCCCTACCGGGGCACAATCGTCCTTCCATACACCAGTGTTGACTGGGGGACAACCCCCTTTCACCGATAAAACCCCATTTGTTACCCAACCAATGGCAGGGGACAACCTCTATTCACAGTAAACCCCCCACAATCATGGGGACCATCCCAAGGAGGTATTTTTCATCAACCATATTAGGGAGGGACATCAAATCCTAACCCGAAAGGAGGAATACCAAATCTCAATCCTTCTGGATTACATTCTGGACAACCTTTCCCAGGGGTCTCGAATCCCACTTGGTGTCCTCAAGATCAAAAATATTATCCTCCCCAAGGGCCAAATCCTTACCCTCCTCAAGGAAAACCTAGTTACCCTCTTCAAGGGAAGAATAGTTCTCCACCTCAAGATAATCAAGTGAACTATCCTCCCTCGGGTTACATTGGTTATCCTACCCAAGGCCAAATGGGTTTCCCTTATCCTTTCATGAACATTCATCAACAAATGAATCCTACCTTTGTTGATAAAAAACAACAGTATATGGGATGACCTGTTGGCTACAACTATCCACCTCAACCAATTTATGGCCCCATTGGTGTCCCCATGCCACACCGATATCATCCTCAGGCCAATCAAAAACTATCATTCTTTGCCACTCTAGATCTACCAGATCTATCAAGATTGACAAATGATCCCATATTATATTCTCCTTTCTGACCATTTATTCCTGCTAAATTGCCTTCCAATATCCCAAAATTTGACGGTAAACCTGGTGAAGACCCTAATAACCATGTTCTGACTTTTCATCTATGGTGTTCATCAAATTAACTAATGGATGATTCTATCTAGTTACATATTTTCCAGCATACACTTATGGGTTCAACATCCAAATGGTACATTGAGTTGCAATGTAATCATTTTCAAGATTTTAATTCCCTTTCCATGGATTTTCTCACACACTTTCAATTACCCATGCATTACGAGACAAGTACATAACTATTGACCTCCCTTTATTAAACACACTTCGTACATATATCTGATCATGTTCATGAGTGGAGACAATGAGGATGGTTGATCAAAGCAACCATTCTTGACCAATTGTTGGTTGAATGGTTCACTAAATCTATTTTACTTCCTATTGCTCATGACATAGTCATGGGTGGTGTTGTTACTGAAGAGGAAGCCATTGCTCATGCTCAGTATCTAGACTTGGTTTATTCCCAGTCTGTTACTTTGTATGAATTGATTATAAACTCTCCTCATACATCAACTTATCCATCAAAACTATCCTCCACCGCTCACGCAGATGAAGTTATCAATTCTGATCATTTATGGTGAAGATCACTATACACGAGATTGTCCTCATAGCGAGGAAGTTGCAAATTTAAAGGAAATTCTCAACCCGCTGTGTTGACACATACTTTTCCACGGGAGCAATCATTGGTTGCACAAGCTCCTGCACCTCCAATAGGGGGTAATCCCAATCATCCTCCTAGTGAGGAAGCTTCATCGAGTGTGCACATTTACATGTTTAATGGAATAGATTTGACCATATGACACACCTATGTCTAAACCTGATAAGGAAAAAGTAACTAATGGTACTACATCGGATTCACCATCCACCACCGTTACTCCTTCATCTGGTCCACTCCAAATTGAGAAACCTACCTTTGACTCTATCTTACATCCACCCAAGAGTAAAATTCAAAAGTCTACTTTCAATCCTAATTCATGTGTTGTTCAAAACTACAATATCATTGAAGATTTGGCCCAAGCATTGTGTTCTATGTCAGCTCTCGAAGTTCTACCAAATTTCCCTAGTCAATGTAGGAGTCTATTGGCATTCATTAGAGCAATAGATCCCGAGTCATCTAATAATATCATGTTTAACCTGGATAATTTTAAATCACAACTCTCTCACCAGCTTTCTTTCCAGATCAATGTCATTTTCCACAATAAACATATTCATCGCACGATATTGGGCAAGGAAGATTCCATGTGTGTCATGTCTTTGGCTTGATTGAAAGTTCTCAAATCTCTTGGTCACAATCAATCTCCCACCATGCTATGATAATTCAATGGGAGAGGATCCCATCCTCATGTACTATTGCAGTCCTTAGTCGTTTAACTGGGAGGCAAGTCTATTGTTCCAGTAGATGTTGAAGTAGTCGATGATCCCCTCGATTACAACTTGTTTCTAGGAAGAAGTTGGTTTTACTCTATGACTTTCATCACTTCCTCGATGTTTCGATGTGTCCAGTTTCCCCATTAAGGTAAAATTGTGACCATCGATTAGTTAGATTACTACACCCTCGACACTCACACTCAAATGGCCAACAACATTCCTTTTCTGGGAGATTCGAATATCACTTATGAAAGTGTTGGAGTAGGTCTCTTGAAAGAATCTTTGCTTATGAGTACCTTTCCTGCACCTCTTCCTCCCACTATGGAAGATATCACAATGATGAATATGATCTCGACTATGGAACATCAATCCTACGAATCATCTGATCCATGGATCGTTCCTAGTCCTTTATAATTTGATGCACTAGGTGACACCATGCCACTTAGTATTGCATAGGATGAATACGAAGCCATCCAGTCTGCCTCTCCTTCACCGGAAGACCAACATATGTTGGATTCTACAACTTACTCATTATCATCCTGGTTAGAGTCCCTATCCTCTACTTTTGATTACATCCTACATATTTTTCCATCGGACGGATCTATTATGGAAATGATTAGTATTGAGGAGGCACCATGGGATGACAACCACCATCGTCCATCTTTTATTTCGAGTTTGGATGAAATTGAGAAAGATATATCCTCTATATTTCCTAGCGATATCGTCGACTTTACCCAATCTCCCATACTCACTCAAGATACCATCTCTGAGGGGAATTTGGGAAACATCTCTTCCAAGATTATAGTAGACATGTCAATCAAAGAAGGTATTGTGAAAATGTACAACTAAGCACCATTTGTTCATATAGAGAAGTTGAAAATTACATGACCTTGTTCAATGAATTCTGCAACATCTTCACTTGAAGATATGAAGAAATGTTAGGGATCGATCCATCGATCATTGTGCATGAAATAAAAATTTAACTAGGTGTTAAACGTGTAAGACAAAAACTTCACCTGGTTCATCCTAAGAAAACCGCGGCCATAAAGGAAGAAGTCGAAAAAATGTTAAAGTCTAGTTTTATTTATCATGTCCCTCTAACCGAATGGGTTTCCAACATCGTTCTGGTCGCTAAGAAACAGGGGAACATTCATTTTTGCATCAATTATCGGGATATTAATAAGGCTTATCCCAAGGATAATTACCTTACACCCTTAATCGACCAAATTATCGTTAATTGTGCCAGAAGCATCATTTTATCCTTTATGGGGCTTTTCTGGATATAACCAGATTGAAATTCTACCAGCTAATCAACATAAAACAACCTTCATCTACCCTTGGGGGACTTTCACTTATCAAAAGTTACCTTTTGTCCTTAAAAACGTTGGAGCCACTTTTCAGCAAGTCATGTCATATGCATTCCATGATATAAAACATATTGTTGAACCTTAACTCAGTGACTTTCCTGCTCAGTCATATCATCGACGAGACCACATTGATCACCTACAATCCATATTTCTTCGATGTTGATTTTACAACATACGTTTGAACCCCCATAAATGCATCTTCACTGTCGAATCAAGGAGACTCCTCGGATTCATAGTGATTAGGGTGGATCCCTTAAAAGTCAAAGCCATTCTAGATTTACATCCTCCCAACAATCTGACCCAACTACAAAGTTTGTAAGGGAAGGAAAACTTTCTTCGCCGCTTCATTTTCAAATATGCCGAAATCACTAAAGTATTTATGATATTTGTTGCCTAAATATGCCCCTTTCATATGGATGAAACTCCTCAATGCTCATTCAATTCTCTTAAGCATGTCTTAACGAACACACCTCTTTTATACCCACCGAATTATGCAAAAGACTATATCCTTTATTTGGTTGCCTCTACTTTCACTATTTCTATGGTGCTAGTACAAGAGGATGATGATGACAATGAACATGTGATCTACTATTTGAGTAAGAATCTATCAGGTCCCGAGATCCGATACTCACAAGTCGAAAAGTTGGCTCTAGCAGCAGTCATTGTCATCTAAAGATTTCACCATTACATTATATTATGCACTACAACAGTCATTGGAGAATCGAACCCCATGTACCACATCTTGACTCATTAGGTACTTGGGGGAAAATATTCCAAATGGACCATTACTCTCCAAGAATTCGATCTCAAGTTTTCCAAATCAAAAGCTAAGAAATCGTTGGTTTTTGTGGAATTGATTTGCGATAATCCTCATACTGATGAGGATACTAAGCCCAATTATTCTCTTCCTAATGAATCCTTGTTCCTCATTATTACGTCTGATCCTTGGTACGGAGATATTCTTCTCTATATCCCAACCCAACGTTTCCAGTCGAATATTTCACATGATGAATGACGTCACATTCGACACCACTCCAAATGCTACCTCATCATTGGCAAAAGATTGCACCATTGTGGCATTGATATTGTCCTACGACATTGTTTAACCCGCGACGAAGTTGAACAAGTGTTAAATGATTGTCACCTTGAAGCTTGTGGAGGTCATCTTTCTGGGATGGATACAACCCAAAAAACATTGCATGCCAGTTATTTTTGGCCTTCTATATTCAAATATTGCACCAAAGACGTTAAACAATTCCCACCCTATCAAATATTTCAGAATAAATCATGTACCCACCCCACTCCGCTGCATCCCATTGTCATCTGCCCCTCTGAAAAATGGGGCATCGATTTTATGAAATGTAAGCCTACCTCAGCTGGGGGGCATGGTTATATCATCGTTGTCATCAATTACTTCACTAAATGGGTCGAGGCTATGCCTACATTCCTTAACGATGGACGCACTCCAACACTCTTCATGTTTAACCACATCATCAATCGATTCGGTGTCCCGCAGGCTATTGTAACTGATCATGGATCCCATTTCCAGAACTAGATAATGGGTGAATTTCCCACAAAGTTGGGTTTTCACCATGAAAACTCATTCCCCTACTATCCAAAGGAGAATGGACAAGTTGAAGCCATCAAAAAAGTCTTGAAGACCATGCTTCAATGCATGGTGGGAGTAAACAAAACCTCTTGGCACTTCCAACTCTTCTCCGCACTCTCGGCCTATCGAACTTCGGTGAAAAATGCAACTAGATTCACGTCATTCCAGTTGGTATATGGAATAGAAGCAATGTTACCGATCGAATTTGATAGCCCCTCATTGAAACTTATCATAGAACTCCTAACTCACACTTTTGTTGAAGAGGAACTATTCCTATATTTAACCAAGTTGGATGAAACCCATAGCGATGTTTCTCTAATCAATGAGACATATAAAAAATGCATGAAAAATCAACATGATAAATCTGTCCAACCTCTTTCTCTCGCAGAAGGAGATCTAGTCCTAGTCTATGATCACGATCATGAAAAACTAGGGGCAGGAAAGTTATCACCCATGTGGCATGGGCCTTACATCATAAATCACGTGCTACATAGAGGCGCCTATGAGTTAGTAGACTACGATGAAATATCTATTGGTGAGCCCCAAACTGGGATTTACCTCAAGAAGTACTATGCATAGAATATCTCACATGTTTGGTTTATCATTACTATACTATATACTCTTCAATTGATGTTTCTTTTCATTTGCGTGCATGAATTTTTTCTTAATTGCTTATACTTTTCTTTTTGATTGAATTCACAGATGACATCACCCTTTCCTATCTATTTCGGGTTTGTGGATGGCGCTAGTCGATATACCCAGGACATCGCTTATGCAACTTGGGTTATCTACCACTTTGGAGAAGGTGGCGGTGGGGGGGATAATAGAGAAAACATATTATGTTTTCTCTATTATTCCCCCCACCCTCATCCTCATCACACCCTCATAATTATATGAGGGTGGGGGTGGGGAGGAATAATAGAGTAATCATATTACCACCCCCACCCTCATAAAAGGGTGGTATTATGAGTGGGGGTGGGGGTGTAATAGAGAAAACATATTATGTTTTCTCTATTATTCCCCCCACCCCCACCCTCATAAATATATGAGGGTGGGGGTTGGGGGAATAATAGAAAAAACATATCATCATAAAT
>SNQJ01S0012260.1:97062-112960 GCA_010110895.2 Picea sitchensis | reverse complement strand
CCCCTATCCCCCACCCTCATATATTTATGAGGGCGGGGGTTGTGGGAATGATAGAGAAAACATAATATGTTTTCTATATTATTCCCCCCACCCGCACCCTCATATTAGGGAATAATAGATAGAACATAATTTTTTTTCTCTATTATTTCCCCCACCCCCACCCTCACCCTCATATTAACATATGAGGGTGGAGGTGGGGGGAATAATAGAGAAAACATATTATGTTTTCTCTATTATTCCATCCACCCCCATACGTCAATCTAAATGGAGTATATCTTGTCAACTTCTTGCTTGTATTCCTATATGCCCATAACACTATTGGAATATTCAAGTCCCAGTCGTCTTGGCTTATATTAAAAACCTTCATCGGCGTATGTTATAGGATCTTATTGAATAATTCTACTGTGTCATTTTCTTGAGGGTGATATGGGGTGATTATTTGATGATGGATCTGAAACTCCTTTGTCAATGCTACAATCATGCTGTTCAAAAAGTGAGTTCCTTGATCACTCATAAGTAATCTTGGGCATCGAAACCTTGTCACCGCATTTTCAAACAAAAATTGTGCAGTTGTCTATGTGTTGTAGTCTCTTACTAGTTCTACCTCGACCCATCTGGTTAAATAGTTTGTTGCGGTAATGATGTACCTAGCTCCCGACCTCTTAGCTAGTGGATTAATTGGACCAACAAAGTCCACTGTCAATTTATCAAAAGATTGTAATGTTACTTGTGGTACTAAGGGAATCTCATCTCTCCAGGAATGCTTCCCAAGTCTCTAACACACATAACAACTTTGAAAAAACTCCTTGGCATCTTTATGCAGGGTAGACCACCATAATCCTATGCACAAAATCTTTTGATTTGTTGCTTTTCCTACATAGTTTCCTTCTGCAACTCCTTCGTGCACCTATGACAAGAACATATTCCTTTCATGATACAATATGCATCGTTGAAAAATACCATCTATTCCTAACTTGTATAGATTTCCTATTATCAGCCACTAGTTCATTTCCTTCACTACTATATTCTTCTTCTGTGAAACTGTGAAGTACGATGGGGCTATTCATGTATTCAAAAACTGAATTATCTCTGCAAAATGGTCATCAATCATCAAAATTGAAAAATAGGTGTGCAACTTGTAAACTGTCATCCAAATTTATTGCATCTTCTCCTGACAATATGTGTTATAAGTGATTCGTTCCTGAGTTGAATTTCCTTGGTTTCAGGATCACCTCAAATTCATATTCATGGAAAAAAAATAGCCATCTACATATTCATCCCCCCTACACTGGCTTGTTGATTAGGTATCTTAGTGCAAAATGGTTTGTGTACATATTAAAGTGAGATCCAAGGAAGTAATTTCTGAACTTGTGCAAATCATATACCATTTCGAAACCTTCTCATTATGTCGTAGTATAATTTTGTTCTATAGAGGATAACTTCTTACTTTCACATGCAATAGGATGGTGTAATTCTCCTTCACCTAGATGATCCAAACTGCTCCCAAGGTTATAGTCGATGCATCCACATGAACATGAAATTCCTTACTGATGCAGGAGCATCGTCATCAAAGCACAAGTGGAGGACAACTCAACACCCTAGTGTGCATATTGGAGTGATTTTGAATTGAAAGATGGCATATCATATAAATACCTTGAACATATCATAATTAAAGAAGATATTAAATGTTAAGAGGTTGAACCATCGCATGAGATCGATGGAGATTGTATTTTCTTTAATGTAGTTAATGAAAGTACAGATCTGAAGCATTCACTCTTATCTGTCTATATCGATCATTTATTATAATAAGCCTTAGTAGTTGAAATCTTTTAATTTGATAATATAGAACTAAGGTAGTCGAAGGGAAAAATCTCTATGAGCCTTCTTGTATAAATATATGAATTTGGTTCCCAAAGGAGGCTATTGAAGTTTATTTGAAGTTGTTATTGTCAAAGATGTTGAAAGTTGTTGAAGAGTATTATGGCTAAAGATTATTGTAGTTGAAAATTGTTGAAGCTTATCGAGGTTGTATGAGCCCATGTACATATCAATTGAATGAATATAGCAGAGAAGTGTTGTTCTAAATGTCTGGTGTTGTTGTTACTGTGTCTATCTAAATGAATGGTAGGCTTTCTTTTTAATTGCAATTCTCTGTTATTATTTGTTCTTATGTTATGAATTATTTTCATGGTTGAATGTATGAATATGTGAGGTTTAGATAAGTTACAATTGTCTCTCTTCTATGAGCTTTTGCAAGGAGTGCACAGTGTTCGCAATTTATGCATTGACAAAGTCTAGTTCGACTCCGAAGATCAAAAGAGATAACATGGAACTTTAAATGCAAGGTGTGCATAGTGTCCACAAGGAGTGAGTTGACAGACTCTGTTTTGACTAAAAAGCTCAGGAGGGATAACATGAAGTTATTTGCAAAGAGTGCAAAAGAACCACGCAAGGTGTGCATAGACAGGAACACTCTAAAAGTTACATTGTTCAGGAGGAACAATCGAGTCATGTAGGAACTTATGCAAGGAGTGCATAGTCACCCACAAAGGGGTTAAGTGGAAGAAACCTGTTGCAAGGCATGCACACGTCGATATTCAACTAAGTGTCGAAGAAGTCATCTTGAGAGGTGCAAGGAGTTGCGAGAGGACTCATTCTGAGAAAATTAAAGTTTTCAAGGGAAAGCAAGCTCAAAATAGATAGTGGAAGGAAATTCTTCAGTAGGGAGGATTCCACTGAAAATTTCCCAACCAACGAGCCAAGATCCATTAGGAGGAATTGGGATCTTTTCCAACCGTGATATCTTGGGGAGTTGCGTGAATGATAATATTTGATTCCTTTGGCACTTTGTGTGTTAAGAGGTCTGAAGGTGTCTAAGGAGAGGGATCACCGAAGTCCCAAAGAGGTGAAGCAAATTCTATTTGTGTGTATCAAGGAGGATACACAACAACAAATTAGACAGTCTAGGAGATTTGCGTAGAGAAAAGAGAAGTTTTCACGAAGTTGCGAAGACCGAAGGATTCTGGACCATTGAATCTATAAGGAAACATGGTGAATATACACATACCTATGAAGAAGAACACTTTGGGAGAAAAAGGGTGTTGGAACGCTCGAAACTCCTGAAGTTGAAGTTTCAAAGTCAATCACAACCATTATCTATTTGAGAAGTGCGGGTTGTAGATCTTGTTCGTGTGTTTTCACTAGTCTAGAGTTTGGGGAAAAGGGAGTCCCTTCCACCGAAATAGTCAAAGCCTGAAGTCATGAAGGGGGTTATCCAACGGTCATAGCGTGGTCATAAGGAAGTAGGGCCTAGAAGAGAAGCTAACACTCACCAGTTAGAGTTACTAGAAGCCCAGAGAAGGGTGTGAGGGAGAATCGAGCCATGTGGGTAACAAAGAAGGGGCCTATGTGAATTGAGTTCAGGGTCTAACAGAGACCCGAAGAGCCAATTCATCTCAGTGAATTGAAGATCCTTGATCGAGAGGTCACACAACCCCTAGGAGAGAAGGGTGGCTGCATCAAGTGTATTGGAGCCATAGAGTTTAAATTTCTGTAGGAAAGAATGAAGTAGTCTGGTATCATCAAGTGGTATCATATATATCAAGTGGTATCTATGTAAAAGAAAAGTTCAGCACAATGGCACCTAGAAGACGTGTAGAGCAACCTATAGCAAATCGATATGTGGAAAGGGAGATGAGAGAACTTTGCACAACATTAGATGATATGGAGACAGTACAAAGAATAGCAGATGATGTTGGAGACTTCAGTGATGCGGAAAGCAAAGAAGTGTAAGTTGAAGGAGCTGCAGGAGAAGATGTTGCAGAAGAACGCTTGCTGAAAATTGTTGTCAAATTGGGAGCAAGAGAAAAAATATAAATCCCAATGTATGAAGGCAACTTAGATGTTGAATAATTGTTGGATTGGATAAGATAAATTGACAAATACTTTGATTATGAAGAAGTTGATGATGAGAAGAAAGTGAAACATGTTGTCACTATATTGAAGGGACACAGAACACTATGGTGGGATGAACTGTAGCTTGACAGAAGAAGCAAAGGCAAGTAAAATATCAATAATTGGGATAGAATGGTAGCCAAGTTGAAAGCTAAATTCATACCCAAAGACTATCAGATAAATCTATTCAGAAAATTACAAAACTCGAGACATAAAGTATTGACGGTGAAAGAATGCACTGAGGAATTTTATAAGCTAAACATCAGGACTGGACAGAGAGAAAAAGATGATGAAAAAGTTGCCAGATTTATTAATGGCCTGAGATATGAAATCTAGGATGAATTCAACATTATAGAAGTAAGAACAGTGGAATATGCTTATCAAATTGCGCTGAAGGAAGAAGAGAAATTGGCCAGGAAATAGAGCCAACAAAGTAGAGGAAGAAATCTAAATAGAGGAAAGGGAGTTTTCCATGACAAGGCACAGAAGTCCAAGGTTGAGACTCGAAAACCACACAGTCACTCAGAAAGAGGAGGAAGTTCTCAAGGGAGAAAATATGGTGGAGTAAATGCTTTTCCTTGAGGAAGAGGAAGAGGCAGAGGAGGAGAGATGAAGTGTTATGCCCATGGAAATATAGGACACATGTCTTGGGAATGCACCAAGAGAAAGAAAGAAGGAGGAGTTGAAGATCACATTTCATAAGCATAGAAGAGGAATGTTGAGGTAGAAGGCACAAAAGATGGGAGATCTTTGATGAGGAAGAAGGTTCTCTTGAAGCCAGAGCTGGAGGTGGAGAAACTAGTGCAGAGGAAAAATTTGTTCATAAATGCTTGTAAGACCAAAGACATGGTATGCAAGGTGATAATTGATAGTGGGAGCATTGATAACTTAGTATTCAAAAAAATGGTGGAGAAATTGGAGCTGGAGACAACTGCACAACCAAGTCCGTATAGATTCCCATGGTTGCAAAAAGGTCACCAGGTAATGGTAACTAAACAATGCCTAGTTGAATTTAAGATAGGAGGATATAGAGACGAGATTTTGTGTGATGTGATTCCCATGGATGTATGCCATGTCTTGTTGGGGAGGCCATGGAAGTTTAATAGAAATGTCATTCATGATGGGAGGAAAAATACTTATACCTTGGAGAAAAATGGTAGGACACACATGCTACTAGCAATAGAGGATAAGAAAATGAAGGAAGAAGCCAACACAAACATACTTCTCATGAGTGGGAAGTAACTCTTAAGTGAAGTCAATAAGGAATAGGAGATGAAATTTGTTTTGGTGAGGAAGCCCATAATATTTCTTACCAGTACCTCTATGGATGATATTCCTGAAGAAATTCAGGAGCTGTTAGAAAATTTTGCTGACATAGTAGTGGATGAGTTACCTCACTCATTTCCACCCATCAGAAGTACCAGCCATCACATTGATCTAATACCAGGAGCGACTCTGTCGAACAAAGCATCATATAGATTGACACCTCAAGAGAATGAGGAGGTAAAGAGACAAGTCCAAGATTTTATGGACAAGGGTTTAGTCAAGGAGAGCTTGAGTCCATGCATAGTACCAACTGTGTTGAGTCTGAAAAAGGATGGAGGATGGAGAATGTGTATAGACTCAAGAGACATAAAAAAAATCACCATCAGGTACAGATTTCCTTTGCCAAGGATGGATGACTTAATGGATTGTTTGAATGGGGCAAGCTATTTTTCAAAGATAGAATTGAAAAGTGGATATCACCAGATAAGGATGAGAGAAGGTGATGAGTGGAAAATAGCCTTCAAGACAAACCATGGGTTGTATGAGTGGATTGTTATGCCATTTGGCTTAACAAATGCCCTGAGTACTTTTATGAGGTTGAGGAATGAGGTATTAATATATTTTATTGGTAAGTTTGTGATTGTATATCTGGATGATATATTAGTCTTTAGCAAAACTAAAGAAGAGCATTTGAGGCACTTAACATTGGTAATGAGAAGATTGCAGAAGGAGAAGCTACTAATAAATATGAAGAAATCATCTTTTATGAAGACATAACTCATTTACTTGAGTTTTGTAATCTCTTAAAATGAATTGAATATGGATCCAGAGAAGGTGAGAGAAATTAGAGAATGGTCATCACTAAGGATCATATTCGAGGTGAGAAGCTTCCATGGATTAGCAAGTTTATGTCGGAAATTCATTAGAAGTTTTAGTGGTATTTTTGCACCAATATTAGATACGGTGAAAAAGAGACACAAGCCTTTTCAGTGGACAGAAGAAGATGAGAAATGTTTCAGGATATTAAAGGAGAAGATAACAGAACAACCGATTTTGGTCTTACCATATTTCAGGAAGATATTTCAAATACGATGTGATGTTAGCGGAGTAGCAATTAGAGCGGTCTTAAGCCAAGATAATAGGCTTGTTTCTTATTTCAGTGAGAAGTTGAATGACACCAAGAGGAAGTAATCCACATATGATAAATAATTCTATCTAGTAATTCAATCCTTAAAGAAATGGAGGAACTACCTTGCTCCAAAAAAAATTGTTTTATACAACGATAAGCAGGGTTTACAATTCATAACCAAACAAGAGAAGTTAAATCAAAGACATGCTAAGTGGATAGTTTCTATGAAAAATTTCACTTTTGTCATTAAACAAATTTATGGAAATGCTAACAAAGTTGTTGATGCATTGAGCAGGAGATGTCTGATTCTGCAGGAATTTCAAGTGAAAATATTAGGGTTTGAACACCTTAAGGAAATGTATTGTGATGATCCATATTTTAAAGAGGCGTATGAAGCATGTTCCAATCCTGTTCTTAGAGACAGAAGTCTATGGAAAGAGTATTTGATTCAGGATGGATTATTGTTTAAAGGTAGCCAATTGTGCATACCAAAGTTCTCAATGAGAGATATTATGTTGAAACAAAAACATAGTGGAGGTCTAGCAAGACATTTTGTCCATGAAAAGACATTTGAATAGTTGAATAGTTCATATTATTGGCCATGTATGAGGGAAGAGGTGAAGAAGTTTGTAAACAAATGTAAGATTTTCCAGTATGCAAAAGGAAAGTGACATAACACTGGATTGTATCAGCCATTGCCTATTCCGGATAGGCCTTGGGATGCAATACGCATGGATTTCGTGTTGGGATTGTTAAGAAAAAAAGGGGGAAGAGATTCCATGTTTTTTGTATTTGATAGATTCTCAAAGATGGCGCACTTTATCCCATGCCAGAAAATTAATGATGCAACACACATTTCAAATTTGTTTTTCAAGGAAGTTGTGAGACTTCATGGATTTCCCAAGAGTATTGTCTCAGATAGGGACACTAAATTTCATGGTCATTTCTAGAGGGCATTGTGGAAGAAACTGGGGATAGATTTATCCTGCAGTTCATCATATAAACCTCAAACAGATGGACAGAATGAGGTGGTAAATCGAATTTTAGGAAATTTTTTGAGTCTGGTCACTGAACATCATAGTCGGTGGGATCAGATTCTGTCACAGGCAGAGTTTGCATACAGTGACTCACCCAAAAAGAGTACATTAAAGAGTATGTTCTAGATAGTCTATGGAATGAAGCCAAGAGAAGTATCAGAGTTGAGATATTTTGAGCAGAGTGAATTCAGAAGCGTTGGAATGGAAGACTTTGATGAAAAAATGCAGAAGCTTCATAATCAAATCAAAGAGCAGTTGCAGAACAACAACAAATAATATAAACGCAGGGTTGATCAGCATAGGAAAGAACTTTAATTGGAATTGGGAGATAAAGTTCTGCCACATCTAAGGAAGGAAAGGTTCCCAAGGGGAACATATAACAAATTAAAATTGAAAACGATAGGGCCGTGCAAGATCCTAAGGAAATTTGATGCTAATTCTTATGAGTTAGAGATGACAGAGGATGTGGGTATATCACCCATATTCAAAATTTTAGACATGTTTCCTTACAGGGAAGATGACACAAAAGGATCAGAAAATAAAAAATAAATCCAGTGGGAGAAGAAGATGCCTATAGCAAAAAAAACGCAGATGGAGGAGATCATAGATCAGAGGATTGAAAAGAAGACCATGAGAAAGACTTATTTTGAGTATTTGGTAATGTGGAAAGGACACCCAATAGAATATGTCAGTTGGGTAAATGAAGCAGATATTCAAAGGCATGGAAAATCAATGCATGAGCTCATGGACAGGAGTCCATGAATTTTTTGCCAGAGGAGTATGATGCAGGAGCATCATCATCAAAGCGCAAGTGGAGTACAACTCAACACCCTAGTGTGCATTTTGGAGTGATTTTGAATTGAAAGATGGAATATCATATAAATACCTTGAAAAGATCATAATTAAATAAGGTCTTAAATGTTAAGAGGTTGAACCATCACATGAGATCGATGGAGATTGTATTTTCTTTAATGTAGTTAATGAAAATACAGATCTAAATCATTCATTCTTCTTTGTTTGTACTGATCATTTATTGTAATAAGCCTTAGTAGTTGAAATTTTTTAATTTGATAAGATAGCACTAAGGTAGTTGGAGGGAAAAATCTCTATGAACCCTTTTTGTATAAATATATGCATTTGTTTCCCAAAGAAGGCTGTTGAAGTTTATTTGAAGTTTCTATTGTTGAAGCTATTGAAAGTTACTGAAGAGTATTATGGCTAAATGTTATTGTAGTTGAAAATTGTTGAAGCTTATTGATGTTGTCTAAGCCCATGTACATATCATTTGAATGAATATAGGAGAGAATCATTGTTCTAAATGTTTGGTGTTGTTGTTACTATGTCTATATCAATGAATGGTGGGATTTCTATTTAATTGCAATTCTCCATTATTACTTGTTCTTATGTTATGAATTCTTTACATGGTTGAATGTATGAATCTGTGAGGTTTATATAATTTTCAATTGTTTATCTTCTACGAGCTTATGCAAGGAGTGCATAATGTGTGCAATGTGTGCATTGACAGAGTTAAGTTCAACTTAGAAGCTCAGAAGAGATAACGTGGAACTTTAAATGCATGGTGTGCATAGTGTCCACAAGGAATGCGTTGATAGAGTTTTTTTTTACTTAGAAGCTCAGGAGGGATAACATGAACTTATTTGCAAAGAGTTAAAAACAACCACACAAGGTGTGCGTAGACGAGAACACACTCAAAGTTACATTGTTCGGGAGGAAAAATTGAGCCATTTAGGAGCTCGTACAAGGAGTGAAAAATCACCCACAAATGGGTTAAGTGAAAGAAACCTGTTGCAAGGCATGCAAAGGTCGATATTTAGCTAAGTGTCGAAGAATTCATCTTGAGAGGTGCAAGAATTTGCGAGAGGAATCATTCTGAGAAACTTAAATTTTTCAAGGGAAAATAAGATTAGAAGAGATAGCGGAAGGAAATTATTCTGTAGGGAGGAGTCCACTGAAAATTTCTCAACAAATGAGCCAAGATCCATTAGGAGGAATTGGGATCTTTCCCGACCATGACATCTAGGGAAGTTGCGCAAAGGATAATATTTGATTCCTTCAGCACTTCTTGTGTTCAGCGGTTTGAAGGTATCCAAGAAGCAGGATCGTCAAAGTCACGAGGAGGTGAAGCGAATCCTAGTTGTCGATATCAAGGAGGATATGTGGAAGCATATTAGAGAGTCTAAGATATTTACGTAGAGAAAAGAGTAGTTTTCACAAAGTCGGGGAGACCAAAGGATTTCGGTCTATTGGATCCAGAAGGACATGTGGTGAAGATCCACATATCTCGGAAGAAGAACACTTCAGGAGAAAAAGGGTGTTGGAACGCTCGGAACTCCCAAAGTTGAAGTTCTGAAGTCAATCATAGCCGTTAGCTATTTGAGAACTGCGGGTCGTAGATCTTGTTCGTGTTTTTTCACCGGTCTGGAGTTTGGGGAAAAGGGTGTCCATTTCACCCAAATAGTCAAAGCCTGAAGTCACGAAGTGGGATGGTCGAAGGACATAGCATGGTCATAAAGAAGTAGGTCCTAGCAGAGAAACTAGCGCTCACCACTTAGAGTTACCAGAAGCCTAGAGAAGGGTGTGCGGGCGAATCGAGCCATGTGGGTAACAAATAAGGGGCCTCTATGAATTGAGTTCAGGGTCTAGCAGAGACCCTAATAGCCAATTCGGCTTAGTGAATTGAAGATCCTTGACTGGGAGGTCACACAACCCCTAGGAGAGAAGGGGGGCTGCATCACTTACTTGTGATGAGAAAAAATAGGATCGATGTGGTGATCATCTTCTGTTTTAATGTATCTAGACTCTTCTGGAATTCATGATTCCACTGATACTTAACTTCCTTCTTTAGCAAATTCTCCAAAGGAGATGTGATCTGTGCATATCCTTTGATGAAATTTCTATAGTATCCCATATGATCCAATGTGGATTTCAACTGTTGTACTGAATTTGGTGGTGGCAAGTTAACAATCACCACTATCTTTACAGGGTCAATTAATAGTCCTTGTTTACACACTACATGGCCTAACAATATTCCAAAAGGTGCACAAAAAATGAATTTATTCAAATTCAATGATATATGGTACTTCCTACACCTATCCAAAATTAAGTGTAGAGTTTCAATATGGGATTTCAACGGACTAAATATTGTCCAGTCATCTAAGTACACTTCTAAGAATTTATGAATGAATTCTTTGAAAGATGCAACAACTACTCTATAAAATATTGTTGGCGCATTCGTCAAACCAAACGACATAAGTGTGTACTAGTAACAACCCCATTCTTTTGCAAATGTGGTCTTATATATTTCTTCTTTTTTAATCTTGATCTAGTGGTATCCTGCGAATCCATCCGTGAAAGAGTACACCTCCTAGCCCTCTAAATTTTCCAACACTTCATATATAAATGGTGTAGGAAATGGGTCATGTAAACAAGCATCGCTCAACTTTCTTAGATCTACACATAACTTGATTCCTCTTATCTTCTTGTCTTGAACTACCATTGGACTGATCCATTTTGATTCTTCGACACGTTCTATAATTCCAGCTTCTAACATTTTTTCTATCTCTGCTTTTACCTTATGCTTATACACCGAGTTCATTCTATATGGTCTCTACTTTACAGGTTTGGCATCTTGTTTTTGCGGCATCTTCATTTCTCTTATCTCCCTAACGATTCCATTAATCTCTTAGAACATAGTTGGAAACAGATCCTGATACTCACACACTAAGTTGACAATCTTCTCGATTGCCTCATCACTACAGTACTATCCTATGTTCACAAACTTGGTCTTCTCTTCTATACCAATGTTCACTTTCGATGTTCTCAAAGGATTTGCATATATCCAATCCTTCTACTGTGTGTTCCCCTTCAGTTTCTAGTATCTACAAACTCCTTGGATCTACATCCTCATGGTCTTCTTCATCAACATTATAATGGTGCAAGACCTCTTCAAAAGTTGTAGTAACTCTAGGTGTATTATACATCGAGCCTTCTATCACAAAAGTCTTATTCTTGATTACTTACAAGGATGAGTCAAGTAATGGATTATTATTTTCAAAATTGAACGTTACCTTGAAGTTCATAGTCAACTCTTCCCAATCTCTAGTTCCTCTGTGCACTTTTATTTCTATGTACCAATTATTCGGAGTAGTTTCCAGAGCATGCAGAAATAAATGGGTCCATTCTCACTGAGGTACTGATCTCCATGCCTCATTATACTTCGTAATATGATCTACTGGAAAAATCAATCCATTATACTTTGGCATGATACTTTCATTCTTTGTTATGAATATGACTTGTAATAACCTTTTGCATTGTTTCCAATCTCTTATTCCATCCTTGTTCTTAGCCCACCATCGTGCAGGGGTTGCTTTCAGTGCAAAATCCAAAGATAGTAGTCTCTATTGATTTAATATTTTCAATTCAAACTCTCTTACAAAAGAAACTACATCAATTATTCCATCCTACCTTGGAGGTTCACATATCTCAATTCCAATCCATCGTAATGCATAGGTAATCCTAACACATTTCCTTGTAGACACCTCGTGCAATATTTGTTTCCAATTCTCCATATCTTCTTTTGAGTATGATGCACATGAACTGATACTTCCCCAACTAAATACGCCTTCAACTGTAGGATTGACGTAATGTAGTCATATTATACAAAGAGTCGATTTATTTTCTCTTTGATGGCTCTACATATATCCTTCCTTCCATAGGATCTAATGGCGTAGTAACCTTTAGGTATTCTACTTTGAACATCATATGTCTTTTCTTTAGATCAATGATAGTTTGATTATCGAGAGAGAGAGAGAGAGGAAATATACAATAGGAGAGAAAGCGAGAGAGTCTGGGGGAGTGAGGGGAAGAGAAGAAGAGAGGGAATGAGGGGGAAAGATAGGGTAGAGAGGGAGAGAGAGGGGGGGGTGAGAGAGGGAGAGAGAGATAATTATAGAGTGGGATAGGGATGAATGTGGAGAGAAAATGAAGAGAGTGACTAGGGTAGAGAGAGATGAGGGGGGCGATAATGGGGTGCACGTTATTTGAATTTCAATTTTTTTTGGGTGGGAGTAACAACTCTAGCATAAGTGTTTGTTGATTTGGTTGCCTTGAATTTAGGTTCAGAATGACAAACCTGGTGGTTCAATATGCAAATACATAAAAGCCTCCATTTTTATGAATTCCTCTCCATATCTCTATTTTTTATGTTATTTTTCTATATGCTACACAATTTAGTTATTGACAAACTACAAATAGAGATAGAGTTGGTTGTGTAGATTCCAAATATGCATTTTTTTTAATCTATTTTTTTCTTGACATATATCAAAATCCTAGAATACATATCTCTCTTATTTCTCCTATAACTTTTTGTATGTTGACATTGATAATTTAAAAAATATATAAAATTAATATCATAAATTTCCAAAAAATACACTCAACAAGAAAAACCGGTTCTCTATGAGTATACAAGTTTTTGGAACGAAATTTCATTGTTAAGGTATTCAACATGTGCAACAACAAAAACATATACCTTATATTTTGGCTGAAAAATAAGATACCACTAATAGAAAAATCAAATTTGAAATAGCTATTCACAATTTCTATGAATAAAAGTTATATATTGGGAAAGCTAATTCAATTTTCTATGTTTCATCTTGTCACACCATATTCAAATTCATTGTAAAAGTACCTTGAATAATCCCTCCAAGTTAAGAGATTGGTGTTTTTTCTGTGCAACTACCTTAATAAAATTTCTTTTTTGCTTATGCACTCAATGTAAGCCTCATTTCATCATATTCTATTGTAATTGATTGATTAGCTAGTCCAGAAATATGCCTCCATAAACTCTTCAAAGCATCTCATTGTTAAAAAAAAATAGTTAATAGATTTCCAAATTAAGAATTAGGTTAATATGTTAAAAATTGAGTAAATTTACCCACATACTAATGAAAATGACAACAAATCCATTACTACTAATACAAAGCATGGATTAAATAAGGCATCTAGATAAAATGTGTGTCCTACTTGAAAGACCTCTTGGAGTTGGATGACAAATCGCACAATACCTTATAGTGATGATAGGTGACTCTCATGTTTTGTCACAATATTCTTAAGATTTAGGATATCTTACAATGTAGGAACTATAAATTTAATTAGGCTTATACCTATTGGCAATGGGTATGTTTTAACCATAAATTCCAATTGTATGGTTATCAATTGAAGATGCTGGTATATTCTTCTTAGTCCTTCCAAATCAATAAATGAGATATCATGTTCATAACTTTCTAGAATTTTTAAAGGCATCCGTAACATTTACTTAATATGATTAAGAAATTACTGTGTGACCATCTAATTGTCACGTTCAAATCATTAACAAACTTACTCGAAATTACAAATTTGCTTCACTATTTCACTTTTTATCATTTTACATTATTAGATTTACATGTATGCCACTTTTTCCATATGTACCATACACTTACAACAACATAATTACTATTCTTTTCATATTCTTCCTACGATGGTAGCAGCATGGCCACAACCGCATTCTTCGTACGATGGCAGCCACATCCATTGGTTTCATATTCTTTCTACAATGGCAACGACAACCATATTCTTCCTACGATGGCAGCAGCATGGCCGCAGCCGCATTCTTCCTACTATCGTAGCCGCATCCATTGGTTTCATATTCTTTCTACCATTGGTTTCATATTCTTGATTTGTATTGAAGAAATAGTGGCTAGCTTAACTCTACCCTAAAGAAATCCTGGCTAGCTTAACTCTACCCTAGCAACTGTTCAGTAGATTAATGAATTAATTGTTCAGTAGATTAATGAATTACGTTATTTGTCTTATTGCAATCTGTTTGTATTGTCACTTGGAAATAATGGAGTAAGCCCCAGTTGTAAGCACCAGTTATAAGATTCAGTTGTGAGAGTCAGTTGTAGGCATGTTAAGAGTCAGTCCATAGTTGAGAGTCTAGTTGTCTTTGGTTTGCATGTAACCGACTCGGTAGAGTCTTTTCCTATATAAGGATGTAATCCGTCTTCATTGAATAATAGAGAAGTGAGTGTAGCCTTACCATGTTGTTTGTTTCGCATATTTTAACTTGGTATCAGAGCTGGTTGGAGATCCAGCTCTCTCTAAGGTGAGATCCAAGAACAAGATCTCGAATTTGTTTTTGAAAAATCATCGGCGCCCCCCCTATACAGTGTTAGAGAGTGCCGATGCTCTCACACTTATAAAATTGAATTTTTCGGATCCTCGATGCCCCCGTTGAATGCTTCTGAGAGCGTTGCTGAGCTGGCGCACCCCTTCTACACGTACAAAGTGTTGCATGCTCAGACTAACGCTCCCCTTTTCTAATCCAAGGAGCGTTGTCGTTAGTTCTTTGGAAAGAATGAGTTTGAAGGAAAATCGTGAGTTCTTTTCTCAGCGTGAGCAAATCCGTCTGCGGTGTAATCCGTGAGCAAATTCATTGGTTGAAATCGCATGGAAGAGCATGTAGCATGAGGTTGATTTGTGAGGGAAGAGCATGAGGATTGGCAGAAGTTCGATCCATTATTTGCATGAGCATTGGAGCGAGGACTCCATTGGTTATAGTTTGAGTTTTTGCGTGGAGTTTGAAAATCATTTGCATGCATGGAGTTATTAAAGCATGAGGTGAAGAGGGACTTATTTTAAAGCTAATTATTTTTTTTTATATTTAAAGTGAATATCTTTTATATAAAAAGGTGAAGAGGGAGTTATAAGTTTATGCATGTGTATTTAAAGTGGATGCATGTGAAATTTATATATTATTTTTATATAATAAAGCGGTGTTAAGGATTTTTGTTTTTAAAGTTTTCTCTTAAGAAAGTTGAGAGTAAAGATTGAGACGGATCAGTGGATCTGAAGGCATAGTGACGGACTGCTAAGCATAGGATAAAACTCGACGAAAAGTTGCATATCCTTGGTGATTCACTTGCAGAGAATATCTTGCAGCGATGGCAAATTCGCTAGTGGAGACCTACCTCAACGAAGCCAACAAGCTAGATGGCTCGAATTTCATTAACTGAAAATTCAAGATGTAGATGCTCATGGAGGGCTATGGTGTCTGGAACATTGTGAAGGGAACTGAGTTGAAACCTGATGCGGCTACAGGTGCGACAACAGCACAGATCCAAGATTGGGAGAAGCGTGAAAACAAGGCAAAGGTATTGTAGTGCATGTCTGTTAACGATAGCATAATTCCATATATTAGAGAAACTACAAATTTTGTTGCAACATGGACAACACTTAAAGCGTTGTATGAAACTAGCAACACAAATCGCATTTTGTTCCTGAAAACTAAATTGCTAGGCATTGAGATGGATGGAAATGAATCTGTTAGTTCATTTTTGGGTTGCATTAAAGAGGTGAAAGACAAGCTAGTAAATATAGGGGAAATTGTTTCCAACACTGATCTGGTCACTATTACCTTAAATGGTATGCTAGAAGATTATCATATGTTCATAAC
>SNQJ01S0012260.1:32150-95156 GCA_010110895.2 Picea sitchensis | reverse complement strand
AAGTTTGAGCTGTTTAGGGAGATGTTAGGTGTAGAAGTCAATCCATTCTCCATTAAGTGGGAGACTTGGAAATAATGGAGTAAGCGCCAATTGTAAGCACCAATTATAAGCTTCAGTTGTGAGAGTCAGTTGTAGGCATGTTAAGAGTCAGTTCATATTTGAGAGTCTAGTTGTCTTTGGTTTGCATGTAACCAACTCGGTAGAGTCTTTTTCTATATAAGGATGTAATCCGTCTTCATTGAATAATAGAAAAGTGAGCGTAGCCTCACAGTGTTGTTTGTTTCGCATATTTTAACTTTATCTTATTGCAATTTGTTTGTATTCGTAGGCTTGAGTAATTCTTCATTCCATTAATGAATTATGTTTTTTTCTTTTGCATAGGTAAGGTTAAATAAACCTTCCATGATGGTTGATGAATACCCATTAGTGACCATGGAGGCATTCATTCTTGTGAAATTTCATGAACAATGTGTTTTCTGCATCATCAATGCCCAAACTCAACGCTTCAAGCTTGCAGCTTCGTGGTGCCAAATCGCAACGAAAGTGAAGATGGAGAATCTCTCAAAAAATTTACAGAAAATAGATTTGGTTTCTAGATCTCGATCTGTAGGTGAACATATGTGTTATCCGAATATTCTTTATGCAAAAGCGAGAGAAAAGAAACATATCAAAGACGGATTAACGACAATGTTGACGCCGGGCATCCACCTCTGAAAGCAACAATGTAACGCTAGTTTATATATAGAGATTATTCTATACCAAGATGTGGAGTCAACTTAAGTAATACTATGTAAATCTTTTCACATAATAAATCATAGTATATCACTTTTTGTTAGGGTAGGATTTTATTTTATTTCTTAAACTATATTGAATTGAAATGGTTGGAATCGACGGGTCAATTTTCAAAACTGCTACTTTTATCTTCGAACTATTTTGTTTTGTAAGAGAAATTCGCCCTTTACTGGTGGTACTTTTATCTTCATGTTCATACTATTTTGTTTTGTAAGTGAAATTCTGTTTTTTTTTTTTATAATTTGGTTAAACTATTTTTTTTTAATTGAAATTAACTCTTTTCACACAAATTTAAAAAAATTATTTTATAAAAAAATCTTTATACTGGATTTACCATTTCATTAGATCAATAGTATATGGTGAAATTGATAGGAATCACCATCACTGTACCATTTTAAAGAAAAAAAATATTGAAATGTTAATTGTTATTTTTAAGCTTCAAAAATTTATGACGCCTTTCACCTATATCAACCACATTTTTAAATGTGGTTGTGTTAGTTATGCCGAAAGGTGTATACCTATTAGAGATGGGCACAATTAATTACCTTTTAATTTAAAATTCTAATCTGATGGCTAACAATTGAAGATGCTGGTATATTTTTAGTCGTCCTCCCAAATCAATAAATGTGATTTATTCTTCATAACTTCTTTGTATTTTTTAATGCATCAATTAACCTGTTTACTTTTTAACATTTACCTAATCATATTAAGAAATTACTGTACCATCATATGATTGCCACGTTTAACTGATTAACCTTTAGAATTACCATATTTGAAATTAACTTTTAGATTTCCTCAACTCTATGTGCATTTCAACTATCTGAAAAAAACTTTGGCATTGCCCTTTCCACGTTCACCAACCACTTTACGGCTGTGCTAATATATTATAATATGGAAAAATGCTCGTTGTTTTTTTCTCTATCATCCGTGGACTACTTTAAATCACTTTTCAAATAGAACATAACACTACATTTTTTTCCTAATATAATATTTAAATCCTTTCTTTTATTTCACATGAAACTACTTTTTTTCCACATTGTTCCAAGCAGTCGCCTGGCCAATTTCTTGCAAACAACCATCGTTTTGCAGGGCTTGGTTTTGCGTACGCTGATATCCTTACACTACAGAAACTCCCTATGGATTTAACTCTTAGTTGGAATAGGATTTCTTGAGCTTGAAAATGTATTTGCAGATGATGGCCCAAACCTAACAGAAATACTAAGCGCCGACTCTTGGAATGTTTGCAAATCTGGCGGTGTACAGGCCTATAGTGGTCGTCTAACAAAATCTACGTATAAGGCGCAAGAAACAAAATCTACGTATAAGGAGCAAGAAACAACAAGCGTGCCATCCGAAGATATCTTTAAGATATGAATGGTTAAAAGCAGTCGGATGATCGTTTAACTAATCTAGACGGCCAAGACAGAGTACAAAGTCACATCGGAGGAAGATCGACTGCAGTGGCGTAACTAAATAATAAAATCCCTTTATATATTCATATAATCCATCTCTTAGAAATGTTGCACAGATGAGTGGCTGCACATTTAAAGAAATGGAGGGTAAGTAAAGTTATCTGCAGATGAGTGGCTGTACATTATAAGCGGTTCGAAGTGCAGGGAGAAAAAGTCTATAAAAAGAGTTTAAAAGTCTATAAAAAGAGTTTAAAATAGTAATGACGACTATCTTTACAAACTTTCAAACAGGATGGAATGAAATGTTTTCAAAATTAATTAAGAAATACGACATTGTGATGTTGTCTAAGAGCGCAGCTGAAGAGAGGTGAGGTGGGGCCGTGTTTGCCTTATCATAAGGTCTCTCCCAAGTGCGATGAATTATGAATAAGTAGAGATTGAGATTTCATAAATTTAAAATGCAGTCAGATAATAAGTTAATAAATATATAGTAAGTATGTGGTCCTGCCGATGGACTTGCATGGCTCCCACGGTTAACTTGTACTTGAAGCAACCCAACGTTCCATCTAACCAGCAAAGTGGTGCACCATCAGCATCAAGCGATCGGGTGTTGCCGACTTACTGTGCAAGTTTTGTGCTACCCGATTTGTACATATAGTAGAGATACACTTATATCAGAGAAGCACATTACATTAAAAACACATTCCAGAGCGATTCAACAATTGGAGCAATGACGATGGAGGCTTGTGGAGAAGAGGGGCAAGTTAAGCTCTTGGGTTCGACGCGCAGCCCCTTCGTGGTGCGGGTCCGCATAGCACTTGCTCTTAAAGGGATCGATTACGAGTTAATCGAAGAGGACCTTGAAAGTAAAAGCATGCTGCTGCTGCAATCGAACCCTATTCACAAGACGATTCCTGTCTTCATCCACAATGGAAAGACTGTTTGCGAGTCGATGATTATTGTGCAGTACATAGACGAGGCATGGGACACAAGGGCACCGAATCTTATGCCCAAAGATCCATATGACCGAGCCATAGCCCGGTTCTGGGCTGCCTTTGTAGACGATAAGGTAACCAAATTCATTCATAATCACTTGCAGCCAGATCGCATCGATCCTTTAGTTATTTGGGTTTTTGAAAGTTTCTATTAATTTTTCTTATTCTCTTTCTAATACTAATTATGTCTTACTGCATCGATCCTTTCGTTATCTGCTATTTGGGGTTTCGAATGTTTCAATTAATTTTTCTTATTCTGTTTCTAATACGAATTATAGCGGGCTGCAGCTCATTCCAAGTCTTGGAGGAGTTTTGACGACGCAGGGTGAAGAGCAGCAAAAAGCAGTGGAAGAATCGGTGACAAACTTTTTTTTCTTGGAGGACGCGCTGCGAACGAGCTGCTACTCGGGAAAATCGTATTTTGGAGGAGATGAGATTGGCTTGGTTGACATTGCACTGGGAGGGTTGTTGGTATCTATCATAGTCGTCCAAAAAGTTACTAATATAGTTTTGATAGATCAAGAGAAGATGCCGCTGTTCAGTGCATGGATGGACCGATTCTCAAAGACCGATGGAGTAAAACGAGTTTTACCCGATCCGGCCAAGGTATTGGAATATTTATCCTCCAAGAGGGCCAAATTTACATCTTCCCTGGCTGGCAATTAGGGAAAGTCATGTCGGCTTAATAAAATTACTACAGACAAATGATATTCGGATTGGTGTTAACTTGGAGCAGTAATCT
The DNA here is from genome assembly GCA_010110895.2 of Picea sitchensis. Lineage (NCBI taxonomy): Eukaryota > Viridiplantae > Streptophyta > Pinopsida > Pinales > Pinaceae > Picea > Picea sitchensis. The sequence continues at coordinate 91,215 of SNQJ01S0012260.1, read as the reverse complement.
TGTAGCAAAATTTTATTTGGCAATTTGAGAAAACCACGTCGGATTAATAAAATTTGGACGGATAAATCATGTTTACATAGGTGTGATCTTCGATCCGTAATCTTTTACTGAAATTTATTTGGGTTATCAAGAATCCAGAATTAGAGCTTTTATAATTGTGAAATATGATTGTTTTGATAATTTGAACCTCTTTACAATTGATAAAAGTTTTAATAATAGAATAAATCATTGTGAAACTTTCTTCCTATCTAGATTTTTTATCAAATTAAAAGTAATATTTTATTACAAAATTATCTGATTCTTACTATTATCTACCATTTTATATGATATCAATGTAGCGAGCTTCAACGATGGAGTTATGTTTGATATGAATTCATGTGAATACATGCTTAGGCAATCTAGCTGCCATGATATTCAATTTTATATTATATATTTTATTATTCACTTTTTTCGAGAATACTAAGCGTTGAAACAGTTCACTTTATATTATATATTTTTATTGTTCACTTTTTTCGATAATACACTGTTGTAGAATCTTAAGCGTTAAAACCAGGGTTGGAATTTCAAAATGAAAAAACCCATCAAATTTGAGGGTTTAGATTACTATACTGTCCGTTCTGCCGGTTTTAAGTAAGATAGTTGATGGTTGCAGATAACTTTTGACCGTATTTGACGAGTAAATTGGCTTGTGATTTATCTGTCAAATTTCATCCCTGATTGAAACAGTTGCAAGTGTAATCTGATGGGTTCACATTTATTCATAATTAGACATGGATCTACATCCACACTGGCAGTTAAGACCGTGTTGAGTCGACACGGGCAGGGAAGATCGTGTTGAGTCATGTTGGGCAGGGAGCAAAACAAAGCATAAGCAAGCAAGATCAAATACTCATTAAACCAAAAATAATAAACTCACAATTGATTGAGTGATTTATGTGGAAACTCAATGAGGGAAAAAAACACGGCAATGATAATTGGTATTCTCTCACACACTCACTACACATTGCACTCACACCTCTATGGGTATGCTCGTATATATAGCATTTATCACTCAGTTACACAGACTGATCATGAATAGATCACATAGTTACACGAATAGTTCATAAATAGATTGCATGCATGCGTATTAGCATAGTTGCATGCATGTGTATGTGACCGCGTGAGGAAATTCATTGGCATGTTTCCAACAATCTCCACCTTACAACAATTTACCTAATATATCATGCCCTTAATTAATTCATCCATCACCTTTCATGCAAGAGAAGCCAAACACCATCATACCTCCGCAACTTGTCCCAAAATATAGTATCGTTACATGAACATGCCTGCATGATTCACTGCAGTATGGAGCATTATGTCTCCAACAATAACATGTCTAATAGACCGATGCACTTGCCCAAATCTCATGAATCATAACCACAGACCAAATCGCTTCAACTATTGTAGGTGATACTTGTGCTTCTGTGTTTGAAGCACCCATTTCCATGCTCCTAACCTGGTTTTGCCATGTGTCTATTGACAACACCAACTACATGTGAAATGCTGACCATTTCTTCATCGCAATCATCAAACTTCCCACTAACATATAATACTAGAGACATATAACCCCTTTCTTCTTCATCAATTAAGACATAAACCCGAAGAGAACTTACAATGGAAAGCCAAAGGGATTTTACCAGTTTCACTTTATTTATACCGAATTTCCTGAGTATCTTCACCACATACTTCTGTTGTGATAACCAAGCTTACTATATTTCCTGTCTCTGTGTATTTCCATGCCCAAGATTTATTTTGCTTCTCCCACATCCTTCACAACAAATGTCCTAACCAACCGAGCCAAGATATTGATCTCAACCATGCTTGTGCTTTCAACAAGCATAACATATAATGCAAAAATAATGAATATACCATAAACACAATGGTTATTCTCACTTCTTGTAAAATTTGGCTCACCATAAAGGAATCAAACATCTTGTACCATTTGCCTATCATGCTTCAGACCATACAATGATTTTTGAGTTTGCAAACAAATCTTCTGTTGCTATTTTGAACTAATTGTTATGGTTGTTTCATATACATCCCCTTATCCAAAAACCCCCATGTAAAATAGTTTTAACATCTATTTGTACTATCACAACTAGTACTAACACAACATGAATAGAAACAAGCTTTTAACAACCGGTGAGAAACTTTCATGGAAAACAATACCTTCCAAATACCTTTCTGCTACCAGCCATGCTTTGAACCTTTCATATTTTACTATGTTTGATTTTATAAAAGGAGATTCATCAAACACTGCATCTCTGTCCATGCTGATTTTGTGGGTAGTAGAATCCCATAGTCTGTACCCCTTAACATTATCATCATATCAAAGATCCACTTGTTTGATCTGAGTCCTACTTAGACTGTTGATAAAAATCATAAGCATTACCAGATGACCTGTTCATACCTCTTCTTGAATCCTCCTGTCTTTTGCAACCGATGGTGACTGAGTTACCAGATAACACAATCGCTTATGTCCACAACTATTGTTGCAACTTGGCATTACTGAACATTCATATTCGATCCCAACTTCCTTGCAATACTTTCTAAGCTCCATGGATATGAACTTACCTTCATCATATATTCTCAAACACTTGATTGAACTGCCAACACATCAACCTTTTTATAGACCCACCTTTCTAAACTGGACACATTGCTCCACCTTGAGCATTGCATTCGAACAACTTTGACCAAATCCGGCCAATCCGTTCAAGTAAGCCTTCACTGCTTACCTCAAGGCCCATTTACAATGGAGTTCACCAAGCCTTTTATAGGCTTCATTACATGCAATCCATGGACACAATACCACAGGATACCCAAAACATATGGACCCGAAAAAACACCTACTTTGGCCTAAAAACAAATTTAACTCATTAACTCTTTTACCAAGTCAAGGTTAACCCAACATACATGCCCCCCCACATATTCAATATACCTAAATATATGTCTAGACTTTTCATAGGTGACCTGATAAACCAGGGGTATGCATGCCTATCCAGGTCTTACATACATATGCCCATTTACATGCAATCAATAATTTCTACAATTCCAAAGTAAATGCATTTTTTTTTTTATTATTATTTAATGGTGACTCAACCATCACCGCCTTGCACCTTCTATGAGAACACAGGTGGAGAGACACAACAGACAGACAAAAAATCATCAACCATACATGTAGCTGAATTTGCTTCTTTTGTGGAGTCCTCTTTGGATGCTTGTTGTCTTTTCCGACAATCCTTCTTGAGATGCCCAGATTTTCCACAAAACCAACATTTTGTCTTACCCTTACTGTCTATTGACTTAGACCTAGCTATACCTTTATGATATTTCCCTCCTTCTGTAGATCGACCTCTGACCACCATTGCTTCTGTTGTTGAGGTTTCTTTACCGGATTTTTTCCTTATCTCTTCAGACAACAAAGGTCCCACAACAGTGTTATAATCAATGGCATATGTTATGTTAAACCACACAGTTGTGACCAGATGATCCCAAGACTCCAGAAATCAACACAATAGCGTAACCACCTTGTTCTCATCTTCAAACTTTACTTCCATATTAGTTAATTGACAAATCAAAGTGTTGAAAACATTCAAGTGATCAACAATTTTCGTACATTCTTTCATCCGCAAGCTGTAGAACTGCCTCTTCAAGAAGATTCTATTTGACAAGTTCTTTGTCATATACAGACTCTCCAGTTTGGTCCACAAACCTGTTGTTGTCTTCTCTTCAGCGATGCTAAACAACACTTCATCTGCCAGACACAAATGAATAGTACTGAGGGTTCTTCCATCCACATCCTCTCAATCCTTGTCTGTCATGCTTGCTGGTTTCTTTGTCTTTCCACCCAATGCCTTTTGCAATCCCGCATTGTAGGCTTCCATAGTGCAAATCTATTCTTTCCACTGAATTTCTCTACCTCAAACTTAGAACTCTGCACTTTCTCCATTAGCAGAAACAACCATCCAAACTGTAGCTTATAAAACCGAGCCTCTTTATAAAACAATAACCTTATACTTCAATATTGAACCCAAAACTAATGGTGAAAAAGTTTTAAAAAATATTTAGAAAACCTTTTACCAAATCCACAAAAGTTAAACACTTAAAAAATAATATTTGATATTCTCCCAATAAAAAACTTTATATGGCATCCACCTTTCTTAAATAATATCCTACCTTTATTAAAACTCACCTCCACCTTTTCAATACATCCACTTTCATTACCTCGTAAGTCCACTTTTATACTTTGTAAATATCATGTATACCACGGTTATTACACCCTCCACAAGTCAATTGGTGCAAATTTCAAAGAGATAAACTCTTCGACCAACTATCCCCCCGCTCTTGCCAGCGAATTTTAAATAGTTCTTGCCATCGAATCACCCATCAAAACGGATCAGAATCCCTTCAACATTGTGGATACACTGCGAAAATTTGCAGCGCTAACCAATATCGCCTTTGCAATGAATCTGTCTTCTTCCAACATGCGACACTTAGAGTGAGCTATATCAAACAAGTTTGTCTCTACCTTAGCGCACACAGATCGGCTCAACTCGGATTAGCATTGGGTTTGAAAACCTCCGTGGGATTCAACGAATTTGGGCAAAGGGTTTCTGGGCTCCAACGTTCGAGCAAACTAGATAGAGAAAAAAAAAATTGCGTACGTTCCTCCTTAAGCTAATGGCCTTCCTCTTCTGCACCACTTTTTTCAGAGACCTCCTCCTCTTATTTTTGAGAACCAACAAATGTCAGAAACCTTCGAACCCTTGGCTCTAGATTTAATCAATGCAGGCTTCCTCACGTACAAAGATTGATCCAAAAATGAAGGTATTATTGATAAATTGAAAGTTAGTTTAATGTACTTTTTGCATCGGATCGTTAGGAATGCGAAACACATAAACTTATTATCTTGTTTGTGGAATATCAAATGTGACTTTTACTTGATGCTTATTAATGAATAAAAATATCAACCATTAATATCCATGCTGCAATTTAAGAGAATATGACAGTAAAACAGAAAGGGAAATAGAGACAAGAGGTTGATAACGGATTTCACCAATCGTTGGCTACGTCTCTGGGCCTGCTTCCAAGTGGAGGACCTCTTTAGTGCTCTTTAAAATGCTCAAAGTTCTCTTACAATTGCTCTTTGTTGTTACATAACATGCTTCAGATCTGCTGTGCAAGACCTCCTTGCTCAAATTCAAACATGCGCCATCAAAATCCTCTCAAAAACATGGCAACAATGCCTCTCAAATCATGAGAAAAGGCCAAAATTTACAAACTTCCTCTTCAAAACCCTACATCAAAAAGTCTCCTCAAAGCTTCAAAAAGCCCGGTTTATATAGTTTTCATGCTTAGTTGAGGATGTCCAAATTCTCTTGAAGATCTGGCCTCTTTATGGGATCAAATCCCCCTCCAAATGGCCAAGATATGCTCAAAAAACCAATTTTTGGTCCAAAAATCAAGGAAAATCAACTTTGTATAGTTAAAAAACCCACTTTTAATTAAAATTACACAGTATAGCCCCCTTGGGCTAGCGCGTGCCCCTTTTATAAGGTCACGTGAGCTTCATATGGCCAAGCTCTAGCCCAAAAGGCTAAGCGCTAGCCCTTTAGTTATGCTAGCTCCTGGTTATGGGGCGCTTTGCATGGGATCAAGGCCTAGAAGAGTTTGTGCCCTAAGGGATAGCCCCCCCCCCACAACTTGCACTTGTGGTCATTTGGATACACCGAAGTCCAACGGCTAGGTCCTATCCAAACCACATGCACCTTAAATCCCGTGTCTCCAGTTGTATGCCATGGTATAAGACCACGAGATGGGGCTTAGCCCCAGCCCCCTCCTATGTGCCATAACATATACATTAGAATTTAAATATATTTAAATACATTTGATTTAACAAGTAATACGTGGGTGCATTGGTGTTGGGTCATTTCTTAAGGCTTGGGCTTAGTGGGCGGTCATGGATTCGAAACCCATGCATCCCCCGAAAAAAATTTGGAACTTGCCATATGAATGGTTGACTAGGTGCCACATGGTTGCCCATGCTTGGGCCACATGGCACCACCATATTTGACCAAAATTTTCCACGTGTCCAATTCTGATTGGATCTGTCATCCACATCTTCCTAGTCACAACTCGCCACTTGTCAACACCTGCTTCTTCCACGCCAGCCTCATGAAGTGTCTTTGGTGATGTCATGCTGATGTCAGCATTGACTTTTGCCCAATTGACCTTTGACTTTTTAGCTATTTGAGAATACGGTCAGAGTGCGATAACTCTCTCATACGGAGCCCGTTTGAGAAAGTGAATATATGGTCGAAATCAATGCAATGAGCCAGTCGCAATGGAATTGGTTTCACATAATTATGAGAACTTTTATTTTTGAGCATTTTCTGAGTCTAGGGAGCCTCCTGGATCAAAGATGCTCAACTCTTTCTTCCGCTAAGCACTAAGGAACTCGCCCGTTCTTCTTCTTTCTCTATGAACTGATTTTTAGTGATCAAAATTCTTTTCTCCTCAAGCTCTGATACCACTTGTTGGGTAGCGGAAGCAAAACAAAGCATAAAACAAAGTATAAGAAAGAAAGATCAAACACGCATTAAACAAAGAACAACAAACTCACAATTGACAGAGTGATTTATGTGGAAACCCAATGAAGGAAAAAACCACGACAATGATAATCGATATTCTTTTATTCAAGGGATAATTACAATAGACAACCCAGGAATACAACCATCCTCTCCTCTCATACACACAACACCTCAGTATTGTGTCTTGCTCTCACACACTCACTACACATTGCACTCACACCTCTATGGGTATGCTCATATATATAACATATATCACTTAGTTACATAGTCTGATCATGAATATATCACATAGTTACACAAACAATTCATAAATAGATTTCATGCATGCATGTGCATGTGATCACGTCAGGAAATTCGTTGGCATGTTTCCAACAAGTCCTTCATTGGGTGTACTCCATTGTCTGTACATGGACGTCAATAGAAGACTCATATATGTTCCACAACGGGAAGTGGATTACACCTTTACATAAAGTCAACATTGCTTTCGATTAGGTAATCTATTCTTGAATATATTCAGAGTTAAGTATTTTCATGGGAAATTTTAGCACCCGATTGTCTACTGTTCCATTAGAACCCACAGTCTACTATACCATGAGAGATTTAGTGTGTTTAGTTTTAGGGTACCCGTGACTTCAGTGCAAACTGAGAATTAAAAGAGAAAATAGATAAAGGAAAAAAAATATATGAGTAAATGTTTATGATAGCCTTTCTAAACTAGGGATGCTTCTAAGTCAGAGTTCCTTGGTTGGAAATTGTGAGTATCTTTCTTACAAGGTTATAGATAAATAAATAATAATAATTGAATATTTATGTTTTTTTTGCTTGCAAACACATTTGATATCACTCACTCTTCATTCTTTTTCTCTTTGTATCCTTCTCCCTCTTGTGATCCACATACCCTCAATTTACAAGTGTAAGAAACTATTAACACTGTAACTCAATTTTAGATTTTCTTCATATGATTCACTTTTATCATGATTACCATAATCTCTTCTACCATATGTTTCAACTCTATCACCTCTATCAACTGCTACAAATTCCACCCAATGGGCCTCATTTCCTCAACCTTCTTTGAATTGTTCTTAGTACCCCCCATCCTTTATATTTTGCACCATTATATCTCCTTCTTCTATGTTTATTTTACTATAACCACTCATGTGATGCAATTAATATTGTAATGTCCCCCACCTCTTGATAAAGAGGTTGTGAGAGACTCAATGTTCTAGTTGTCCCCACTAGACTATAGTCTCATGAATCATGGGGACCAAGAAACCAAAAGTACTTACCTAAGCACAATGTTATAATTTTAAGTTGACTTTGGGGAGAAAAGGTAAAGTGAATGAAGGAAAAGACCATGTGAGTTAAAGAAAGGAGTTAACCTGAGGAGGTGATCAACTAACTCAACAGAGAAATAGATCAGGGGTATAAAAGGAAAAGGAGGGCGCATCTCTCATCATTATGGATTATTATCACTTTGCATCTTGAACTCTAGAGCCAAATATGTTTTGAGGGTTTTGGGATAACAAACCCTAGAGATCATCTCGATGGTCAAAGATCCCACCTATCCTGGTCCAAGATTGGTCATGGAGGTGCAATATTCCTCCCCCACCATTCTACAACAACATATAGGTTATTCAGCCAGTGAAGAAGGAAGGAATGCACAATTTCTGAGGTTTTCCAGTAGGAGGGAACACTATATAAAGGAAAAACTTTTGATCTAAAGAGAGGAAGGGGTTTTGGTGACCAAAACCTATTGGTATTTGATTGATAGGCCCTAGGCACCTTGCTTATGCCATTTTTGAGGATATTTCTTCAGTCTATGATTTATTTGGAGATTCGCACGATTTCTAGAGGAGGAGGGTGCACTGCATCATTGAGATTCCTTCATTAGGGGTGTCATAACACCTCCATTCAACTTGAGAATTTTCCCAGAGGTTTGCAATCCCCCAATCTACTATTTCACCAATTTTGGAGGGTTTTGGAGGCCTAGAAGAGGGAGGCAAAAATCTTGGTATTCTACAGCCATAGAGAAGTGTGCAACTCATCCAGGGAGGGGGTTTCCAGTTATCAAAGGGAAAGACATTAATATTTTCCCTTTCTCCAGTTGATTGTGGTTCCTTTGGAGGATATTATCTTTAGTTTTGTAGCTTGTTGGAGCAACTATTATTCCATCTTGATTATTCCTCTTGTATTCTCCCATATCTACATATCTACTATATCATGATCACTCTATTATCTAAATAAAGGTCAGATCTGAAGTTGTTGGCTCTATATTGGTATTCATTTTTTGTATCTTGTCATTTTATTGTGTTATATGCTCAAATCTATATATCCATGCTATTATATTCTAAGAATAAACCCAAAATGCACAAATTCATGAAGCAAACCTGTAGAACACATTGAAACAATAAACAAACAGTTAAACAATCCTTAGTTTTGGGGAAAAAATCAGCTTGGGAACTTTACAGTGGTATCAAAGTGTTAAATCCTCCCAGCTTGTGGGGATTAGCGCATGCAAAAGTTCAGTGGTATCCATATGGAAAGGCACAAAAGCCAGACAGGTGAACCAAAGGCATAAGTGGAAGGTTCAGGTGAGGCAAATGAGCCACAAGTCTTGGCGGGTATAGAAAAGGATATGAAAATCTCCATATATCATACACAGTTTACACTTGAGCACCATCTACAGGAGAACCAAGAAACAATGCACAGGGGATAGGTTGAAATGAAGGATACTTTGGAAAAAATAAATGATAACTAGGAAACAATTACGCAACTCCTGATGCAAATGACACATGGTGGGAATGGCCCAATCATTTATGCAAGTAAGGAAGCTAGTGGCTCCCATGGGGGGACTAGACATTATCATGACCACGATATTCACTACCATACAAAGGGACAGAGCTTTGGAGGGGGGACATCTATGGGGCCAACGCACAATATAGTTACCCCTAGACCCTATATGTCTACATTCTTGGATGGCCAACCACTGTATAACCACTTCAATGAAATAGAAGACAACTTTGAGGAATATGCCAAGGAATATGAAGCATTGAATGCAGGATTCAAGAGACAGTTTACATTGGACCAATATTGTGGTATCAAATTCAGGGGTAAACCTAAAAAATGTCACAAGAACAACAATGAGTTGGAGCACAGGGCGGGTAAGATGGAGATTCCATACTTTGATTGGTCTTCCAAGGCCACTCCGTAAGATTGGGTGTAGAAGTTAGATACCTATTTACAGCTTAACCCCATGAGGGAGATGGATGCAATCAAGTTTACCACTGTGTACTTGGAAGGAAACTCTCATGATTGGTGGTATCATGGTTTGACTACCTTGGGTCATAACCAGATCATTGCTTACACAGAGTTCACTCATAGACTTATGGACAAATTTGATCAAGGAGATCTGGAGCTACATTTCAGGGAACTCACACAACTCAGGAAAATGGGGTCACCCAAGAGTTACATAGAGGAGTTTCATAGGGTAGTTGTGATGGTGCCAAATGTGTCTCAAGCGAGACTAATTATGCTCTTTACTGAGGGGTTGATGGAACCCCTAAGGGGTTGTGTCAAGGCTTTTAAGCCTTCCAACTTACAGGAGGCCATGTGGAGGACTTGGGGCTTGATGTGATCTACAACATAAACTAATTTTTTCCCTAGAGCACCCATAAACCAAAGGGGAAAATATCGAAGAGGGGTTGACAGAGGAAAAGGCAGGATGGGTGAGGCTACTAGGAGGGAATTGAGGAGGAAGCAAATGTGTTTCACATGCAAGGAACCTTGGGATCCAGGGAAAAAATGCACGGGTAAGGGAAAGGCTCATTATATTTGTTGGGTGTAGGCCCAGTTTTGAGGAAAAGAAGCACATGTAAGGTAGACACACATGTAGTAAAAGCATCACATGTAAGGTAGATGTGCATGCAAGAAAATCAACACGTGTAACGCAGACACGCATGCAGGAAAGAAGAAGATGCGAGATAGAAGTGCATTTAGAAGAGGAAGGCATGCAAGGCACACATGTAAGAAGACCTATCCATGATAGGGTTAGGATTTTGGTAAGAAGATGTAATGGCTGGTAAGCCAAAAACATGTATAAGTAGGTACCTAGGAGGTCTAGGTTGGGGTTCTCGGGGGTTCTTCATTGGAATATGGTTCCTTTTTGCTTGGTTATTGTTAGTGTGTTGTTTGAAGACAAAATGAATCTAAATACAATCTGCTTTGTAAGCTGTTGATCTGAGGAGAGGGAGTAGGGTAGATCTCGAGGGTTAGATCACAGGCTGAGGAGCCTAGTGTGATCTAGTCCGCCTCATTGTATATCTTGACCTGTTAGATGGATAATTTTAATGTGCACGACGATGTAGTTTTGGAACACCATAATAAAAGACGAGAGCCACCAAATATTTGTGGATGTAACCCAGGAGAGGTGAACCACAGTAGATCATGTGTTATGTGATTGAATATTGTGTATTTCATTAGATGTTAGACAAATGCGTGGATGACTAGTTACATTTGTTATTTGACATACATGAGTAAGAATGACAGGGTGTTCAATATAAGTTGAATGTTAAAGTAAAAAATGAATATCACAGAGCTTAATCCCAGGTCCCCACTTATTCCCTGGCTGCAAGAACGTGAGTGTTGTAGCCACCAATAGAACTATATCGGGTGAGACTGTGCAATGCACTCTGTTTACTGCATTGCCTTTTGGTTTACCAGAGGGGATGATAGTTTTAAAGGGGTTTTGTTGGAAATCATAGTAAAAATAAACCTAGGTCAACCCAAGAAAGGTAGAAAGAGAGAAGTAAAAACCCAACAAATGGTTTTGTTGCCAGCTGGGACAAAATGGGATTTAGTGAATGAGATATGCTCAAGAATCAGGAAAATAATATTAGATCTGGTGAGGAAACGTTAAAAGAATGAGAATATAAAAGAGAATGGTCAGACCATGGAACCTAACAAAGGTGGGGATCGAGATTTTATTGAAAACAAAGTAGCTGGAATTTGTGCAGAAAGATAACAGAAACTCGAAGTTAACACCGTGCAAATATTTGGACAAGTACGTATTTAGCGACTTGCATGAAGTATTTTTTTGTGATTTCCCACATGTGTTGCAGGAGTGGATATAAAGTTTGAAAGACAACCACCCTACAAATCGGATCAGACAACTAGAGTGGAATTTTGTGGAGATCGCGTAGTAGATTTCTGGTTAGACAACATTGTTGCAGGATTTATCACAGGATTTGTAGTAGATACAGGGAAGTCCTACAACGTAGCAGAGAAAGAGTTCCTGAAGATACCTAGGGGTAGGTATATCATATATATGTATAATTCCATCAAGATTTTACTGTATAACAAAGGTGTAATGAAAATGCCATCATACAACTAAACTTCCCTACGTGCATGGGGGAAGGGGGGAAGCACTAACAAGAGACGAAGAAATGAAGGAAGAGATGGATAAAGTAAAGAAGGAGGAGGCCTTGGATCCAATCACGATGGAGGAATACCATATCAAGAAGATCATGGAAACCGTTGGAAGAACGTGTAGTGGAGAACCCTACCAATACAAGATGAACAATAAGAAGAGATATATAGCTACGAGGGAAGGCTTGGAAAGTGATGAAGAAGTGGTAGAGGATCTCCGGGATGTGGAGCAGATTGAGGAAATCCTGCGCATGACATATGAAAGGAATATGAGATTTCCAAGGGAGAGGACCGAAGGCAGAACTCCCATCCATATCAGTGTCAGAGTGGAACCCATAAACCCATGTGTGACCAATACACTAGAGAGAACACCACCGTTTAGACAACCTAATTTCATTGGAAGAAACACAACATGAAGTACATCTACACAGTGAGAAAAAACTTGGGGAGCCAATTCAGAAAGCATTAGTCAAGGATCTACACCGTGTGGAGTTAGTAGTTCATCATTCAGGATGGAAGGACATGATCCCACCATTAGGTTACCATAATTCAAGGGAGAGGCATCGGAGGACCCTGAGAAGCACTTGTTCATCTGTGAAAATATATGGGAAGAAAAGAAGATCACAGATGAGGATACAAAACTTACACAGTTAGTTATCACACTAAGAGACTAGACACTAGATTGGTACATGAGCTTAGATGCAAACAGTCCACCAATATAAACCATAACGATTGTGGATATCAAGAAGTTGTTGATAAATGAATTCCAGAAGCCTAGCTCAGAGGATCAGTACATGAATGAGATGATATAGATTAGACAAAAACTAGGCAAATCTTTCCAGGAGATTGACCAGAGATTCAAATGATTGAAGGGACATTTGAAGTATGTCATGATAGATATGCAACATAGACATATATTTGTGAATTCCCTGCTACCACACATGAAATACCTCTTGAGATAACAAAATTTTCAAACTCAGGAAGAGGCTTTGTAGGAAACCTTACAACTAGAAGAGAACCAATATCAGAAGACAGATCCAACAATAAAGGAGTTGAAGGAGGATCTGAAGAAATAAACATTTCAACTAAACCAGATCAAGAGTAAGGAAAAAAGAGAAGTTGTTTGGTGTACCACATGTATGACAGAAGGACACCACAAGAATGCATGCCCAAGATTCCGGTAGTACATGGCAACAGTACTGCCAAACCCTTTGCCAATAGAAGGACTATGGTGTGAGATCTGTAAGACACAGGGGCATGATTCATATCATTTTCCAATGATGCAGAAATACCAGACAATGCCTAAGAGTTCATATTGAAACTTTTGCGAGTCAGTAGACCATGATGACAAAGTTTGCATGACAATGGAGCTAATGAGGGAAAGAACATTAGACACCTATAGGGTGCAGGCAAAAATGATGATAGGGAAAGTTGCAATACATTTTAACCAAGTACCAACCCCATATAACACTGTAGCACGGTTTAACCACGTAGCCACAGTATAATCCCACACAGTAAAATTAGGTGCCTCAGTACAATGCCCCGCAAGGAGATTGAGTTGGCTATAGAGGTGGAGGAGGATTTGGAAGAGGCAGAGGACCGATGGTTTTCCATAACTGTCAACAACTAGGAAACTATGAAAGAGAATGTACACTTCCACCCGCGACATGTATGTATTGTTGTGCATCAGATCATGACACAGAAAATTGTCCGACACTATTGGGGAATATCCAGGAAAAGAGGAATTAGAACAATCAGAATGTTCAATGGATTTCTACATAATCAAGGGATGATGGAAGAAATATCAACATAGTTACACACAGAGGAGATAAAATAGGGGATAATGCAGTAAGACCAGATCCAACACAACACCAATGGGTGAAGAAGAATGTTGAACCACAGAAGTAGTTTAATGCATAGAATGGAAAAGAGTTATTAAAGCAAGCCAAACAATAATTCTTAAATCCATACATTGCATGTACATCAACTATGCAACATACTCAAGACGTACCAATGTACAATATGCATTCGTTGTTGGATCACACTAATGAAGCACAACCCTTAGGACAAGTAATACCATAAACGATTTTTTGCAATCCTATGTTAAACTACTAAATGATCCATCATAGGTTAAAATATTACAAAATATGTTAGAAAGATGTAACACAGACATAGAGGTAAATCTAGAGCAGAAAACAGTTAATCACTTGCATACAAGGAGGAGGACAAGTAGAGAGTTCAGAATGAATGCCAACTTTATAGATTTCAACATGGGGGATAATATACTGGATTTAGGCTATGAAATAAATGTGTTACCCAAGAAGACATGGAAATGTATGAGATATCCCACATTAGGATATTCACCCGTTCAGTTGAAAATAGCAAATCAACATAGGGTTCTGCCAATTGGAAGGCTAAAGGGTGTGACAGTAGATCTGGATGGAGTGCACACTAAAACCGATTTTGAATTGATAGAGATAGTGGATGGCACAACACCTTATACAACATTCCTTGGCTTGGATTGTGCATTTGACAACCAGGCCATGTAACATACCCAACCACCCATAGGCTGGGGTATGCTACCTGCAAGCCCACCCTTGGAATTCTTTCTCATACCGATACCTTCTTTATTTATTAAGGATGCATAAGATAAGAGAATTAACGACATGCACAACAATATCCAAAAAACACGCATATTCTAAAGATTCAATTAACGATAATTAAATATACAATGGAAATACATTCATACATAGATAATAATATCACAACATAGAGAACTTGTCTTTATGAAAGCTGACACCAACTGGATGCAGACCAAAGACGTTCCATCCAATCATAGACACCACTGCTCCAAGTCTCAACAATAATGTCACCCCCAAGTTTACAAGGACGGTTCCAGAGTGTTACGTGGCTTCCCAAACCAATCATCTCTCAAGCTCTCACAGGTTTCCCAACACCCATAACTATCCAAGTACCCATCTCTCTTATACCCATCTTGCACCACCAGAGAGAACAAACCTCCACCCTTCTCTGCCACGCAGTCCCTCGGGCAGTCCTTCTCCTTATCCGGGCCTCCAGTGCAACTGGTCCAGAATCTCAATGATGGAACTCTCAGGACTCGCAGCTGTGAGAAATGATGGCCATAGGCCAACGCATTTTAGACACGTGGGCCTCCAGGCATGACTGGATGACACCATCGACCACTACAACCAACTATCTCATGGCTAATTCTTCAGCAGTTCAGTCCCCTTTCCCAAGACTAAGACGCAGGTGAGGATGGATCGATGAATGGGTAGGTGAGTGCATGAAAGTGTGTGAGGCGAATGAATGAAAGTACAGGGAAACAACAAACAAGCCACCAATAAAACGAACACCAACCCCACAATCAGACTAGAGGTAGGTTTAAGTAACGTCGTGGGGAAAATCAAGAACCTCCTGGCCTTCCCCAAGAAGCTCCCGTAACTGATCCCCTCCCTTAGAAAAAAAAGGTAATTAACATAGGAGTAAACACTTAGCCCCTCGAGCCCCATATCTTATGGAATCATAGTCCCCTATAACTCTAGTCCTTATCTGTCTAGCAGCCAACGATGTGTTTATTATTAATAATGATAAAAAAATTACATTTCTTGGGCATAATGGCCCTTTGATAATTGCTTGGCTACTCTGGCCTCTCAACATTGTAACAATACATTATTTAAAAATGGGGTTTCCAAAACCTGGGGTGTTACACCCCCTCCCCCTTATTTTGGCACTGTCCTCAGTGCATATACAAAATAGAGATCAAAATCTCAAATTTATTCAAAAAGTTGCGGGTACTCTGACTGCATGGCATATTCATGTTCCCAGGTAGAATCTTTAGGACCGTAGCAGGTCCACTGAACTTTTACCAACTCTATAACTCGATTCCAGAGCATTTTGACTTTTCTGTCCTGAAAATATCCCTCTGTCTCTACCTGAGTCAGATGCCAATCAATAACATGGTTAGGATCATGTACATCTTTCTTTAGTAAAGATACATGAAATACATTATGCACATTCATGGAAGCAGGCAACGCAATCATGTATGCAACTGGCCCTATTTTGTCCAATATTTCAAATGGACCACATAATCTAGCTGTCATCTTTGTACAACTACCCAATATTAAAGAGATTTTCTTGGGATTCACTTTAAAAAGTACATGCTCCTCTACTTTAAATTCTCTAGCTGTCTTGTTCTTGTGTGCATAACTTTCTTTCTATCCTGATCTACCTTTAAATTTTGCTTGATCTTGACCACCTGGTCTTCCATGTCCTTGAGCAACTCTGACCCAAGTACCACTCTATATGCTAGGTTGTCCTAGCTCACTTGAGTATTGCATTCCCTACCATACAAGGCTTCAAATGGGCTCATTCTCAATGAATCTTGATATCCATTATTATATGAAAACTCAACCAAGTGTAAGTAATATTCCCACTTAGATGGCTTATCCATCACATACATTCTCAGCATGTCTTCAATTATTCGATTGACTCTCTCAGTTTTCCCATCTGTCTAGGGATGATATGCGATGATAAAGTTTAGATTCTTTCCAAATCCTTTAAAAAATCCCCTCCAAAAATTGGAGCTAAACTTTGTATCTCTATCCGAGACGATTGTCCTAGGTATCCCATGCAACCTAGCAATTTCCTTCATGAAAAATTTTGCAATATTAGTTGTTGTATGCGTTGTCTTCATGGGCACAAAATTAGTGTCCTTTGTTAATATGTCAACCACCACCATGATTGAATCATGTTGCTTATTCGTTCTGGGTAATCCTTTGTTGAAATCCATGGTGATCACTTCCCATTTCTTCTCTGGAATTGGCAATGGATGCAGCAAACCCGCTGAGTGCCTATGCTCAACCTTCACCTTCTGACATTCCATACATTGAGTGATGTAATCAACAACATCCTTCTTCATTCCCGGCCAAAAGAACTGGCTTCTTACTACTGTAATTGTTTTCTAGTAACCAGGATGTCCAACATAAGGAACATCATGCATTTCCTTTAGTACCAAATTCCTCAATTCTCCAGAATTAGGAACATAGATTCTATTTTTATACATGAGTAATCCATCTGCCTTTATCTTGTACTCCTTTATTTTCTTTTGTACATATCCTTGATGTAAGTTTTCCTTTACCTGTAGGTAATGTTGATCTGTAACTATACCATCTAAAATTCTTCTCTTCAAGTTTGACTGATGCATACTGACAGCAGTAGCATGCATGATATGCACTCTCCTACTAAGTGCATCGACAACTTTATTCTCCTTTCCCTTGATATGCTTGATATTGAAGTCATACTCACTTAAAAATTCTAGCCATCTTGTTTGCCTAACATTCAAGGTTAGTTGCTCAAAAAGATACTTTAGACCAATGTGGTCTGTCCTTAATTCAAATTTCTTCCCCATGAGATTATGCCTCCACATCCTCAAGGTGTGAACAATGGCAACAAGTTCCAAGTCATGGGTGGCATAGTTCCTCTCATGTTCCTTAATATTTTTGGACTCATATCCAATGACATGTCCATTTTGCGTGAGGACTCCCCCAAGTCCTTCCTTACATGCGTCTGTACATACCACAAAAATTTCATTTGGGTCAACAATCTTTAACACAAGTGCACTAGTAAGTAATTCCTTCAACAAATCAAAAGTTGTTCCTTCAACAATCTTTAACACAAGTGCACTAAATCAATTGAGAAATTTATCTCCCTTATTGGTAGCAATCTGGGTATTTATTGGAAGACATCCTCAAATTCCTGTAGTACTGAGAAATATTCAAGGCTTGGCCCCTTTGTATTATCTGGCTCTTCCACATGAGATGCATATAGTTGACATCCTTTTCTAAAACATCTTTTTAGTTGTAAGGCCGAAATCTCACTTATAGAGATGGGCCTTGGAACTCCTCTCATAGTTCTCTGTTTTCTATTCCCATAAAGACATGTAAATGTCTTGTTATGACAATCTAGGACAACATGATTCTTATCCAACCAATTCATCCCAATCAGAACATCATAAAAACCCAATGGTATTATATTTAAGTCAATACTAGTATTCACACAATTAAGACTTATGGAACAACTTTTGACCATATCATGGATTCTTCTTTTGGTTCCAGTGGCTAACTAAACCAAAATTTCTTTTCCAAGTTCACTTTTCTCCAAATGTAGTCTATCCACTATATTAGGATCAATGTAACAATGACTTGGTCCTGAATCAATCAAAATAGCAACAAGCTTATTTATGATCTTACCTTCCACCTCGATCATATTGGACTGGTACTCTGCTTGTCCATCATTTAAAGCTACATATATTCTTCCCATATATTCGACTATTGTAGCCTCTTAGATGTTGTACACAGTCTTCACTCTATCTTTTATGTGTGGCCAATCCTTGTATAGGTGATCTTCCTTGAATCCCTGACATTGGATTGGTGGTCTTCCCCTTTTTACCAAGGAATCTTCTTTCTTGGATTCCCCCTTAGCATATTGTTCTTGATGATTCCTATTAGGCTCATTCCTATTGAAGGGAGGTTTGAATCCTTTCCTCCTCTGATCGGACTTTGAATTTTTCTTGTCCTTCCAATATTTCTGCAGGGATTCTCTTCTCTGGCCTTGCTCATACAGGTATTTAGACTTCCTAATGGCCTCAGTAAAGATATTGGGTTCATCGTACTTGATATTTTCCTTATAAAAGGCTGGCAATTCACTTAGAAATCTCTGTATTTTCACTTTCGCATCACCAATGAACTTGACATACTTTAACAATCCCAAGAACTTCTTCTCATACTCTGCCATAGTCATGTTTTCCAACCTGAGTTCAAAGAACTCCTGCATTTTCTTGTCATAGAAATGCTCTGAGAGGTACTCCTTTTGGAACTACTTCTTGAATTGTTTCCAAGTGATCCTACTTTCATTAACATGTTCCACTTGCTTCAGTTGGTCCCACCACATTGCAACTTTCTCGTGTAAATGGTAGGTGGCAATCCTGGCATCTAGGTTTGATGAATAGTTATGAGACTAAAAATATCTCCTGATACCAAGCAACCATGCTTCAACATCATCTTCCCTTTCTCTTTCAACATCAAAGGAAGGTGGCTTGAGCTTCCTCAGCTCTCCTTGAAAACTATCTACCTCTGCTTCCTTCCTTATCGTCTGACAGGGGACACCTCTGTACTACTTACAGGATCTTTCGATGCATACAAATTTCCTTCTGAGTGAGGAGGTGAGTGGTGCCCATGAGCTATGCTATCACTTCTGGAATAACCAACTCTTCCATGAGCATTTCTTCTTTCATGACACTTCCCTCCTTCCTCTTGTCTTGAGTTTGATCCCTTCTTCGTTTTCCTTTGCAACTAATCCAAGATCCACAACACTCGATCATTTATTTGACTTTTCTCTCTCATCAGTCTCTCATTGTCTATTTTGTAGCTCCACACTTCCATCTTTAGGCTTCTTACTGTTTCTATTAATTTTTCCTGCTCTCCTTTTCCCTTGCGTCCGTTGGACTCTGTCTCTGCATTACTGACTCTAGTATTCTAGCCTTCAACCTCCTTATCATGACTGGAGTCTCCCTCACCTTCTTCCATTTCCTCAATACACATCTTGAGTTGATGTTCTTAAGCCCCTTAATCATGCAAAATGTGTAAGCGGCCATTTTGTTAGAATTATGCGTATGATAGACAAAAATTTCCAAACCATGTTACCAGTCTCTTTATTATTTTTGTTCATGGATATCATATCCCATTCTCCAAAAATAACAGTGTCCTGCTATCCCTGGGTTGACATGGAATTTAATCCTACGCAGGAACTTCCTTCAAACCACTTCCCAGGTGACCACAACTAGAAACTGCAATTAAATCCTTCCTTAGCACTTTTTCTGTCTCGAAGACAACCAATTCGGCCCTTATCCCTCCTTTCTCATCTCTCAATATGCATATGACCATAGCCATGACCATGCACTTAGCTGAAAAGGCACTTTTCCAGAGCTTAGGGACTTCAGAACTTTCAACCAGGACAAGATCAACGGTCCTCGTCCTCTTTCGCGATCAACGATCAAGATTCGCTTCGGGGCTTCACGCTTCGAGAGTCTCAACTTTTCTCTCTTGCCCCCTCCTAGAACTCTTTTACCTGAAGATCATGATCTGTTGACACGTGTCCTCCCATAAATCAGTGGCTGTGAATCGCTTTGGCTCTTCAGTTTTCAGAAGTTTCAAATTTCCCTCCTGCACTTTCTCCCGGAGTGCTTTCACCCGAAGTTGACGATCCTTCGACGCGTGTCTTCTGGAATCAGCGGTTGATATGTACTTCAGCCTTCAGGATTTTTAGACCCAACACAACCTGTCACATCTTTCCCCTCTGGAGTGCCCAGTCTCCGAACTGGACGATCTATCACCACGTGGCCAAATACTGGAAATAGACAAGTGGCCCAATTAGGTGGGTGCCACGTGTCACATTTTAACTGACCTTTCAATGCTCCAATGCTCAAAACTTACTAACATGTGGGACACATCCCATGTGTCCACGTCATCCCAGGTGACATCTGCAAGCCATGCCACTTCGAGAATTCTAGGGTTCCACATCACCTCCAGGTGACATCATCGTACCCCATCACATCGTCTCTTCAGGCTTCGAGACTTCGAGAGTTTTCATACTTTTGTACTTCCAATTCTCACGAACTCTGAATTCCCAAACTAGCCAATCTGTCGCCATGTGTCCTCCTAGATCAGACGACTAAGATTCACTTTGGGTATTCACCCAGAGTTCACGGATCTTCTCCACGTGTCCTCCTCAATTTGATGGCTATGTTTTACTTCGGGGCTCCAGACTTCGGAGATCTCAAACCTCACCCCTTTTTTGAAAATGTTTTTGTCTGAAGCTTGCAATCTAGTCACGCGTGCCACCCCACGGATCAACGACTACGATTTCTTCTGGACTTCGGACTTCGGAAATATCAAACTTCAAAACTTATCTGGCCCCACGGTATTTTATCCGAATCCCTAGATTTGGTGACGCATGGCTCACAGAAGATCAATGGCTAAGATCCTTTTGGGTCTTCAGGTTTCATAAGTCTCAAAATTCAAACCCCCTCCTCACTCACTTTTTCCCATAGCGTTTTATCCAGAGCACATGATCGGTGGATGCATGTCCTCCCATAGATCGACAGTTCCCAGGCTACATCATCTCTTTGGGGTTCGTCACTTGAGCACTGACATGTCACATCACTACATACCTTTTCAATTTGCGGGGGCGTGCATTGGCGGTTTGGAGTAACCCACTTTTCACCCCAAAATTTTCTTGACACTGACACGTAATCCCTCAATGAAACCATGGTTTGGATTGTGGGACCTCCTTGGGAAATTAAATCCCATGCAACTCAGTTCCCCGCAATGTCCGATGGCTGTTGATATCTATCTCCAATGGGATCTGATGATCGTGACCTCAACCTTTTGCCTCCCTTTTCATCGGATGACCCTTGTTCACCTGTCCTTCGATCCAATGATCTCGGATATCTCCTGGTCCTATAGTGGCAATCGCTCTCAAATTCGAAGGGGATGGTCATGATCCTTAGAACCCCTTTACAACGGGTCTCTGCTAATATAACTCCTGCATTGATTCTGCAATGTCATTCCTCCTAAGATTTTAAACTCCATAGTCAGAGTTCAATCTCGACCATGAGATTCTGACCAATAGACCTAACCCATACCGACCTGGTGTTTCAACCAGAAGCTCTGATACCAAATTGTAACATAAGCAACCACTCACAAGCCGGGGTATGCTACCTGCAAGCCCACCCTTGGACTTCTTTCTCATACCGATACCTTATTTATTTATTAAGGATGCATAATATAAGTGAATTAACAACATACACATCGATATCGAGTAAGCATGAATATTCTAAAGATTCAATTAATGATAATTAAATATACAACAGAAATACATTCATACACAAATAATAATATCACAACAAAGAGCATTTATCTTTATGAAAGATGACACCAACTAGCTGCAGACCAAGGACGTTCCACCCAACTGTAGACACCACTTCTCCAAGTCTCAACAATAGTGTCACCCCTGAGCCAGGGATATGATTCCACACGGACGGTTCCAGAGTGTTACTTGGCTTCCCAAACCAGTCAGCTCTCAATATCTCACAGGTTTCCCAACACCCATAGCTATCCAATTACCCAGCTCTCTTCTACCCAGCTTGCACCACCTGAGAGAATGAACTTCCACCCTTCTCTGCCACACACTCCCTCAGACATTCCTTCTCCTTATTCGGGCCTCCATCACAACTGGTCCATAATCTCAATGCCGGAACTCTCGGGACTCGTAGATGTGAGCAATGTTAGCCATAGGCCAATGCATATCAAACATGCAGGCCTCCAGGCATGACTGGATCACACTAGAGACCACTACAACCATCACATGGCTAATTTTTCATCAGTTCAGTCCCCTTTCCCAAGACTAAGACATAGGTGAGGATGGATCGATGAATGGGTAGGTGAGTGCATGCAACTGCGTGAGGGGAATAAATGAACATATAGGGAAACAAAAAACAAGATATCAATCAAACAAACACCAAACCCACAATCAGACCAGAGGTGGGTTAAAGTAACATCGTGGGGAAAATCAAGAACCTCCTGGCCTTCCCCAAGAAGCTCCCATAACCGATCCCCTCCCTTAGACAAAAAGGGTAATTAAAATAGGAATAAACACTTAGCCCCTCAAGCCCCCTCTCTTGTGGAAGCATAGCCCCCTGTAACTCTAGTCCTTGTCCGTCTAGTAGCCAGTGATGTGTTTATTATTAATAATGATAAAAAAATTACATTTCTTGGGCATACTGGCCCTTTGATAATTGTTTGGGCACTCTAGCCTCTCGACATTGTAACAATACATTATTTAAAAAATGGGGTTCAAAACCTGGGGTGTTATAGGCCATAATCAATCTGAAGACAAGGAAGATGAAATTTGAGTCATGAGAGTACAAATTCGTTGCGCCACTAGACCCATCATAAGGAGAAAGGTTTGTAGAACCCACTTGCTTAGACCTGGAGGAAATCAAACAGTTATACAGAACCATCGAGCGAGAAGAAGATTATGTAAATCTAATTGCAGATGGAGTACTCAACTGGAGAAGCATCACATCATGCGCTTCAAACTCAAATACAGGGTTGGAGAATTGGCAGTAAATATTACATGATGTATAAACAAGAAGGTGTGCAAGAATAGACCACACAGTAATATGGCTAGGTACAAAGATAATAGAACCTCCCAGTTTTCTTTGGGTGAATGACTTAGAATAATTCCTAACAAAATACAAATATGAAGTGTTAAAAAATCAAAGGTTCTTATCTCTAGACATTGCACTCCAGGAAACACCTGCAAGATGGTGGCGTGCACACAAAGAGACAGTCAAGGACTGGTACCAATGTAAGCAATTACTGCGCATTATATTCAACATAGAACATGGAAGTAATGAACTACATAGATATGATGGTCAGGGGACGCCAACAGAACAATTGGAGAAGTGTAGAACATTATGGAAAATGACACCACCAAAAGAATGACCTCATCACTTTATGACACCACTAGAAGAATGACCTCATCATTTCATTCACACATTAGAAGGAATTCCAGCAGACTGGTATGTAGACTAGGATTTGCGTAGAGGCACTGCAGAATGGACAACATTACACCAAAATTTTATAGTCACTTTCTCATTTGAGCATGATAACCCCAACATTGATTCAACACTCAAACAAATAAGAGGGGTGATATTTATTAAGGAACTAGAGGTTGAAATTATAACATAGTATCAACAAAATAATAGACAGATGGTGAAATAACTACTATCATGCTATCATGTGCAGGAAGAAGCACCAGATGAAGATGAGCCATGCAAAATTCAAATTATAGAAAATGAAGGAGAAAGAGAGGTGGAAGGTTCATCTTTGGCACTTTTCCAATCAAGGTGAAGAAAGTAAATATTGGGACAAATAATAATCCCAAAATGGACAATATTGGATATTACTGGGATGAACAAACAATGGAGAGAATAACCGAGTTGTTGCGCGAGTACAATGACCTATTTACGAAAATCTTTATAGAGATGAAAGGCACAGCATGAGAGCTAGGAGAGATGAAGATAACTCCCAAACCCGAGGCTAGATAATTCAGATAGTGACCATATAGACTAAACCCAATATATAAGCAGAAAGTAAAAGAAGAAATTGATAGAATGTTGGACATTGGAATCATAGAACCAATAGAAGAATAAGAATGGATAATCCCTATGGTAGTCCAAGAGAAGAATAAAGGAGGCATAAGGATATGTGTCAAGCTGAGAAAGTTGAATGATGCTTTCCTACATGACCCTTTTCCCACCCATTTCACATATGAGGTATTAGAGAATGTGGGAGGCCAGGAAGCATACTCATTCACAGATAGATTCTCATGCTACCATCAGATCAATATAGCTCCAGAAAACAGGCACAAGACCACTTTTTCCACAGAATGTGGATCCTACCAGTACAAAGTCATGCCTTTTGGACTGAAGAATGCACCAACTATATTCTCAAGGGTAGTCATAGTTTCCTTCAAATAATTCATCCATCAGTTTTTAGAAGTGTATTTGGATGATTGGATCATATATGGTCTATTAAAAGATCATGTAGAGGTGTTAAGGCAGATGTTGGAAAGTTGCAGGCAGTGTTAGATATCATTAAATATCAAGAAGTGCATCTTTGGGACACCTTTTGGAATACTATTGGGACATATAGTCCGTAAAAAAGGGTTATTGGTGGATCTTGCAAAGGTTGCAGTCATTGTTAACTTACCACCACCCAAATTAGTACACCAGTTAAGAGAAACATTGGGACACACATGATAATACATGAAATTCATAAAATGGTATGAACAGATCACTGCGTCGATGGAGAAATTGTCGAAGAAGGATAGTAAATTCCAGTGGAATGAGGGCTATCAGCAAGGTTTGGAAACTATAAAATAAAAAATGTTCACATCACCTATACTAGTATTCCCAGACTGGGAAAAGAGATTTCATGTGCATGTAGATGCATCAACCATATCACTTGGAGCTATTATGGAACATCCAGGAGCAGGAGATTTAGACCATCCTATAGCATTTGCAAGCATAAAACTATCAGAGTAAGAGAATAACTACTATAATAAAGAGAGAGAAGGCCTAGCAATGGTATATGCAGTTTATAAATTCAGACACTACCTACTTGGGAAACACTTTAAAATGTTCATAGATCATTCTGCACTTAAGTACCTAGTCAATAAGCTAGTGTTGGGGGGGGAGAATTTGTAGATGGTTACTGTTGTTCCAGGAATTTGACTTTGAAGTGATATTCAAACCAGGGAAGTTAAATGCAGGACCCGATCACCTATCGAGGATCACCAATGGAGAGGAACCTACAAATTTAGAGGACAACTTCCCTGATGCATAGTTATTTTCATTCCAAGTAGCTGATGAATATTTTTTTGACATCATTGAATACTTGAGTACAGGGAATGAACCACAATAATTCAACACTGCACAGAAGAAAAATCTGGTAGTTAGAGCTGCAGACTATCAATTGACTGCAGGACACTTATACAAGATGGGTGCAGACAACATCTTGAGAAGATGTGTACTAGAACATGAAAGGCCTAGGATTTTAGCAGACGCTCATGAGGTAATAGTTGGAGGACATTATGCAAGAAAAGATACCATGTAGAAGGTATTGCGTGCAGGACTATGGTGGCCGACCATTCAAAGAGATGCAAAGGACTACTGCCAAAGATGTGATGTATGCCAGAGGGTTGGAAAACCTAATAGACAGGATGCGATGCTCCTAAGACCACAAGTAACCATGCAACAAGTGGGAAATAAACTTTGTGGTACCAATTAACCCACCAGCAAAGTGGTTCGGAGAAAGGTATATCATTACTGTGACAAAGTACTTAACAAGATGGGTAGAAGCAACACCAGTAAAATATTGTAGCACAGAGACAACATCACACTTCCTGTTTAAGAAAGTGATCACTAGATTTGGATGCCCAAGTATTTTTATGAGTGACCAAGGCACTCACTTCATCAATAGTACTAGCAAGGATATGAATGAGGAGTTAGAAGTCCATAATCAAAAGAGTACATCATATCACCCTCAAGAAAATGGAACAGTGGAAGCCTTTAATAAGATCCTAGAGAATGCATTGACAACGATCTTCAATGTCAATAGAAATGATTGGGATTTGAAGATACCAACAGTATTATGGGTATACAGGACTACATGAAAAAACTTGACAGGAAAGACACCATTCAGGTTGGTGTATGGACAAGAAGAAGTGGTGCCATTAGAAGTTTTGGTACCTAGTCTGTGCGTAGCAACAATCACCAACATGAAAGAACGAGGCACAACACAAGAAAGTCTAAGTTAGCTGATGCAGATGGAAGAAGATAGGATTCTAGCAGGATTTCACCAAGAAGTACAGAAAGAAAGGGACAAAGCTTGGCATGACAGACATATTAAAAGGAAGAGTTTCAAGGAGGGAGACCTAGTCTTGGTGTATGACAGTAAATTTATTCAACATCCGGGAAAATTAAGAATGAATTGGTTGGGACCATATGAAGTGAAGACTGTCATAGAAGGGGGAGTTGTACAGTTGAAAGATTTAGGAGGTACAGAACTCAAAGGAATGATCAATGGGAGTCGATTAAAACTGTATAGGGACAATCGACCTCCTAGTACTTAGAAAATTACCGTGCAGTAAGAAGATCTGTATATAGTGTATTATAGTAGAAGTAAGGGAGAGAAAATGATAAAAATAAATAAAAAGAAGAAAATTAAGAAAATCCATAAAAAGTAAAAAGGGGATAAAAATAAAACAGATCGGTGTACATGGAGGGTCTTGATAGAATAGAACTAGTGGAACAGAAAAGTGAGTTGCAAGACAAACCAGGGTTTGAAAACACTGTGCGTAGAAGAGCAGTAAATGTGTAGAAAGGTACAATGCGCAGGAAACACTGCAAAAGGTGAAAAAGCAACAATTTTCAGTGCGACACAACTACCACTTCTCCGTCCTGCTATAAAGTCATAAAAAGGGGGGAAGAGACCCATTGTGTTATTTTACAAGGAGAAGAATGCAAATCCGAGTGGAAGAGTGATAGAGTGCGAATTTGCGCTATCATCTGTTGATTTGGAACTCTATAGTTTGGATTTTCTTGCCATGTCACCACCGAGGGTTGGACGGCCAAGCAAAACTAGATGAAACACATGGAGTAGCACTCGAGTGACACAAACTGGAACAAACAAGATGCCGACAATGGCTTATGTGGATGAAATACACACATTGGAGTAAAAGAAGATGAAATTGCATGTGGAAGAGGAGAAGAAACCCGCACAGGAGACCGAGCAGTCGAAAGAGGATGTTGAATAGATGAAATCCGACGCATCGAGGGGAAAAGGGCCACAACAAGAAGAATCGACCACATATTTCATGCAGCAGGGCCTAGAGCCAGAACCAGAGCATGAAATAGATCAAGAGGTCGTACTAGAAGGTGGGGTATCATCCCCACAAGGGAAAAATAAGGTGAGAGTAGAAAGAAGTGCGTAGGGCATACAACACACACAGGAAGAACTAGGTATAGTGATGTCGAAAATTCCTAAGGGAGCAAAGACCGACGATAACATGGTAGGAGGAGTTGATAGCCTTAAATGCTCCAACCGTTATGTCGCTGACGCCATAAAGTTCCCATATTTGGAAGCACTAAGCTACCTAGAGAGCAGAGGGGAAGGCCCCATCAGGTATGCCATTGTTGGAGCCTGCGCAGTGGATATTGGGATTGTACAGCACCAGCATAAGGAACTTATTAGACATACCACACTTCAGGCACAGGAAACAATTAAACGAATGTGTCAAACAACTATTATCAAGTGTGCACAGAGGAATATTTTGAATGGATAGGCTAGTTCCTATCAACATTGAACTCATCGCAATGATTACAGGGCTACACACAGATGGAGAGAAGCCAAAACAATACTTAGAAGACAAAACTAAGGATAAATACATCTTAGATGAGATCAAAGAAAAGTATGGTGTAGAGAGGGGTAACAGAGGTATCAGTATCAATGACATGAATGATCCTGTGACACAGTTTGCAACAATATTGCTCAGTTGCAAATTAATGCGCAAGTGTCGAAAAGAAGAAGTGCCTGCAGGAGTAGTAGAAGTCACGACACAGTGCACAAAGGGGAGCTTGATGAGCTAGGCCCCTTATCTATTGAACTCATTCCTTGAAGACTGAAAGGAAGCACAATATTGGGGCTCTGATTTCCAGTACTCGTGGTTTCTCATCCTCATTGCACTTATGGGGTGGCAGGAACCTGCATACACTATGTTCCTGTCAATGACATGTAAATGTGATGCAACGCACTACACATCGCTGTGAAGCACAATAGATCCCAAGAAAAATAAATTCAACAACAACATGTTCACTCAGTACTTAATAGATATCGATAATATCTTGGCGAACACATGGAGGATCTCCCCAGAAACTGTCCAGGAGTTTGGACAGATAGCGAACTTCCAGGCATCGTGCCACAGTATGTGGCTACAAGAAAAGAGGGATCCAACCAAGGAGTGGTTGTATATGAAGTACTATGTGATGACGCATGACATCCACATGGAGGTCCAAGAGTGGCACGAGGAGTGGAAAGTGACAGATATTCCAAGAGAAATGCCAACAATACAAATACAGACGCAGGGTAGCACAGTTCCCACATAGCAGATAGATAGGAATGGCACTAGCCAGAAAAAGAAGACAACCATAGGTACAGTGGGGGAAAGCAAATCAATTCAAAATAAAAGCATGAGTCAAAATAAGTCACAGTGTGGTCCTACACAGGGTCCACCGGGCATAGAGTAGACACCAAGAGGATCAATGAGACATGTAAGCACAGAACAAGTGCAGACGGAGGCACAAGAGGTAGCCATGGAAGAAGAAGTTGGGCAGGATACAGGCATGGATACAAATATTACAGAGGTATTTGAGCCATCAGATGCCCAAAGGAAAAGGCCAGGGGAGGAAGCAAGTGGTGCCAGGAAGAAGGAAAAGGCCCACAGAAAACCAATGGAAACATCATTGATAGAAGATGATGTGGAGATGATAGCAACAACAATGGAATATAGACTTTCAGAGGTATGGGAAAACATAGAGATTCATCGATATTCAATTATGGAGCAAGTAGAGGAGGTAAAAATTGCACTGGAGAAGTTGAGGATCAGGAAGGTGCAAAAATAGAAGGAAAAACCAGGGCCCACCAGTGAAGAAGCACATGCTGGAGAGACAGTGCACATCACGGGGTAGGGAAGTGTTAATTTCATCATAACACCAGAGATGTTGTTTTTCAATGAAGAGACAACAAAGAGGCCCCTGAAAGACATTGAGAGGTTGGACTTTGCGCTACCCAAGATTCCAACTAAAGCGATGTATAAATTATAGGTGAGCGTCACACAAAAGATTCAATCCAAAGCAAGGTTGGATGCGATGAAATTACAATTGGTTCAGGATGACAACACCTCACCGAAGGAGGAACTTATCCAGGAAGGGCATGAGAGGAAGCTAGAAAAACAAAAAGTGGAGGAGATGGAGAAACAAATAAGTAGAGTATTTCAAGCCATCCCTGACAACGGAAAATCGGAAGAAGCATATTCTGAAGAGATGAGGAAAATAACACATGCCCTGGTGCAATATAAAGATAAGATCAAGGAATTGGAGGAACGTATAGTACCTATGAATCCTCCAATAGTTCGAGTGCAAAGAGAGAAATATTCTGACAATAGATGGAGAAAAAATTGTGTAGAACATACATAGAGTGGTAGAACTCTTAGAAAAGAGAGACCATCTATGGACACAACTATTAGAGGATGGGATCCTACAAGAGCTGCAAGGAAAGGAAGATAAATTTCATGTAGCAATGGAAGATGTCAAGCAACGATAGAGGATAATTTCACTACCAGAGAAGATCAAGACTATCGTATAAATGAAGAACCTTTAGGCAGAAGAAAAAGTGGCGTAGGCACAAAAGATCGCACGACGGACTCAATTGGAGCCCCTACAAGAAAAGGAAGAACAATTGCTTGTGGAAGTCAACGCAACAAAAGTTCACCTTGAACATATAGGCTTGGAGAGGGGAGAGATATTACGACCACCAGTCACCACGCAGGTGGTTGAAGCCATGTCATCAAGGAGAAGCTAGGCTCAAGAGTAGTGCCAATGGATAACAAATATGTATGAAGCACTAGCACAACCAATGACTGACACTGGAGTTAGGAAGTGACTCGGGATGAGTCATGATGTTAGTGTTGGGGGCTTGTTGGGATTAGGCCCAATTTTGAGGAAAAGCAGCACATGTAAGGCATACACGAATGCAGGAAAAAAGCATGTGTAAGGCAAACACACATGTAGGAAAATAAGCACATGTAAGGCAGACGTGCATGCCGGAAAAGAAGCATGTGCGAGACAGACGTGCATGTAGAAGAGGAAGGCATGTGAGGCACGCATGAAAGAATACCTAGCCATGATAGGGTTAGGGTTTGGGTAAGAATATGTAATGGATTGTAAGCCCAAAACATGTATAAGTAGGTAACTAGGAGGTCTAGGTCGGGGTTCTTCGTTAGAATATGGTTCCTTTTTGGTTGGTTATTGTTAGTGTGTTGTTCGAAGAAAGAATGATTGTAAATCCGATCTGTTTTGTAAGATGTTGATATGAGGAGAGGGAGTAGGGTAGATCTTTAGGGTTAGATCACAAGCTAAGGATCCTGGTGTGATCTAGTTCACCTCATTGTAGATCTCGACCTATTAGATGGAGAATTTTAATGCGCGCAAAGTTGTATTTTGGGAACACCATAATAAAAGAGAAGAGAAACCAAATATTTGTGGATGTAGCCCAGGAGGGGTGAACCACGATATATCGTTTGTTATGTGATTGAATATTGTGTATTTCATTTACTATTAATGATTAGATGTTAGACAAATGTGTGGATGACTAGTTAGATCTGCTATTTTACATGCATGAGTAAGAATGATAGGGTGTTCAATATAAGTTGAATGTTAAAGTAACAAATGAATATCACAGAGTTTAATCCTAGATCCCCACTCATTCCTAGGCTACAAGCACTTGAGCATTGCAGGCCCCAATAGAACTATATGGGTGAGACTACGCAGTGCACTCTGTGTACTGCATGGCCTTCTAGTTTACCAAAGGGGACGATAGTTTTAAATGGGTTTTGTTGGAAACCATAGTAGACCTTAACTTGGGTCAGACCAATAAAGGTAGCAAGAGAGAAGTAAAAACCCAACAATATTGAAGTGATTTTTGATGATGATGAGGAAGAATATTTTGGCCACATCCAGAACATGGAAGCAAATCCACCTAGAATGGACCCTACATAGAATGAATAAGGGTAAGAAACAGGCTTTAGCCTTGCAGAGGACAAGAAGGTTATCTTAGAATCCATTAGTGGGGCACCTAAATTCAACACCTTCAGGATGAGAGGAGTGCTTCAGGGGAATAATGTTTCAGTACTCATTGATGGGGGAGCTTCACACAACTTCATAGATTCAGCCTTATTGAAAAGAAGGCATATACCAACAATGGACTTTGAAGGATTTCATGTGGAGGTAGTAGGGGGGCGCACCATGCCTTGTGATAGGTATATTCCAGTGTTGAAACTTACTTTGGGAAGGAATGACTTGGCATAATATTTTTATGTGATGGACCTACTAGATACTAATATCATCTTGGGATTCTAGTGGCTTAGTACATTGGGACCTATCACTACCAACTACAAAACCATGGAGATGTCCTTCAATGAAGAAAGTGGGAAAAAGGTGATACTCATAGGGATGACAGGTGGTAATACACCTAGAGTAGTGACAACAAAGTGCATGGAGGCCATTTTTAGGAGAGAAGACGTTGTATACAGATGAACATAGCATTTGTTGGAGAAAAGGATAAATTTATTGTGATTTATTTATATTATCTAACTATTTTCTCTAAAAAAACATCTCAGGAAAACTTTTGTTAAAAGTAAAAAATATGGTTTGTCACTAAATCCTAAGAAATCTCATTTTTCTATGCAGGAGGGAAAATCACTTGGACACAGTGTCTCAAATGAATGGGTTAAGAATTATCCTCAATATGTTGAGGCAATTAAGATTATCAACCCACCAAGAAATAAAAAGGAATTTCAGTCCTTTCTTGGGAAAATTAACTTTTTGAGAAGATTCATTCCCAATTTTGCTGAAGTGGTAAAATATTTAACTGATATAATTAAAAAATAGAGTAAGGTTAAGTGGTCTTTAGGTGTAAGAAATTCATTTGATCAGATTAAAAAATCCTTGATAGAAGAACCAATGATAATAAGTCTATACTACTCCAAAGAATTTCTTATATTTTATTTTTCCTCTGATAATACCATTGCTTCAGTTATTTTACGAAGGAATGAAAAAAAGAAAGAAAAACCAATTGCATTTTTCAAAAAAAGTTTGAGAGACTTAGAGATCGAATACAATATTATTGAAAATCAAGCATATGAATTAGTTAAAGCTATTAATTCTTTCAGAATTTATGTTCTCCATTCTAAAGTAATAGCTTATGTTCCTAGCAACACAGTTAAAGAGGTATTGAATCAACCTGATATTGATGGAAAAGGATGCAAATGGATAACTGAAATTCAGGAGTATGACCTCAAAATAAAGCCAACAAAGATGATTAAAGGTCAAGGCTTAGAAAATCTTTTGGTTGAATCAAACTGCAGGGTGCTTGGGATAAATCAAATTTTAGAAATACCAGACCATCCCTCAGTAGAACTGGATGGATTAAATTTGCAACAACCCATAATAAAGGTCCACGATATTTTTTCTTCATCTCCTTGGTACAAATACAATGTGTATTTCCTACAAACTCTTGAATTCCCACCTGATTTTAGTCAATCTAAATCTAGATCACTCAAACTTCAATCAATTGGATATTGTATAATAGATTAGAAGATTTACTAGAAATACGCTTTGGGAATTTTATTAAATTGTATTGTAGTAAGAACATATTCAAGGAATCGTAGATGATTTTCATAAAGGCATGTGTGGATGACAACATGCTTGGAGATTTAGAACATATAAAATATTGAGAGCTGGTTATTCTTGTCCAAACTTATTTTTTGAAGTAAATGCAAAGATAAGATCCTGCAGAGAATGC
Organism: Picea sitchensis; assembly: GCA_010110895.2. Classification (NCBI taxonomy): domain Eukaryota; kingdom Viridiplantae; phylum Streptophyta; class Pinopsida; order Pinales; family Pinaceae; genus Picea; species Picea sitchensis. The sequence continues at coordinate 57,878 of SNQJ01S0012260.1, read as the reverse complement.
CATATTTTTGCAGGTAAACAAAAAATTCCTTCCTTTCCTTTAGTGCCAATAAAATCTGAATATCCTTTACAACAATGGGGCTTATACTTCATAGGTGAGATTCATCCTTCTTCTAGTGCACAACACAATTGGATCTTAACTGCAACATATTACTTTTCAAAATGGGTGGAAGCAATCCCTACTAGGTTTTCCACTAATGCAATTGTCATTAAATTCCTTGAAGAAACTATTTTTGCTAGGTTTGGATGCCCTGAGAAAATTATAATTGATAATGCTCGAAATTTAAGTCTCTTGCAATGATAGTTTTTTTTCAAAAATACAATATTATTCTTAGAAATTCAAATCATATTATCCTTAGGGTAATGGACTAGCAGAATCATCAAACAAAAGTTTAATGAGGGTTATTAAGAAAATGTTTACTGAAAATAAAAAAGCTTGGCACTCTCATCTAAAATCTTCACTCTAGTCTAATAGGATCAACCCTAAAAGGTCTATAGGTATGTGTTGGCATGCAGTGGGCATACCTAGGGTTGTACATGAATTAACCAAAAAAAACCTCAGATACCGACCCTTTCAACATCACCCGCAAGAAGGTGAAGTTTCACCCGAGGTATCTATGGGGACTACATGAACCAGGTTTCCACAGTGATCAATGGATGGAAGGAAATCCTTATAACCATTCTACTTAGCATTAGTTCATTATACCTTATATCATGTGCGTAAAAACATAATAACATGTAACGTATTCAGAATAATTGACATAGATTATATATGCACAATAAACAGAACACCAAACATATCATGACACATAGACACCATATTTAAAATGGTTCACCCAAGATGGGCTATGTCCACAATGACCAACGTCTTATTATATTATTCAAAATCATCCATTACAAATATGTGTAGTGTGCTCATACATCATGCCCTTTCCATTATCCTATCTCTATATATATATATATATCACTCTTCGCTCCATTTGCATACATTCATACATACTTGTTTGTTATCTCTTTTTATATATTACCTCTCCTTACCTTCTACCCCAAAACCCTTACATATTTATGCAATTACAATAGGATTATCCCATATCACTGGACCCAAAATTTGTAATGACTTCAACAATATTCCTTCCTTTGTGTACGTTGATCCCTGAAAGTGTGGCAACTGTCTTTCCTTCTTTTTCACGTGTTGTGTGGTTCCCAAAACTGGTCCCAAAATCCTATCCCAATAGGATCCCAACACTCACCTATGGCTCATCCCAATCCACTTAGGCCTTCCACTGTGATTCTTGGCATGTCGCAATGAACTTATGAAAAGTTTCCTTGGAGGTTGCAACCATATCTCTTTCTTGTGCTTCTTTCTCCAAAATCCTCTCTATTGTATGGGCAGTAATGGTGTCTTCAGTTTATTTGTGTTGTCTTACATTTCTAGATTTACTATGCCTTGTGCAACCATAAGTACTTTTATCACCTGGAATGATTCCTCCCGCGGTGGCTTAAGCTTATGCACAAGAGTCTCTTGTTCATCTCTTATATGGTTGATATCAAAGTACAACTTCCTATTCTTGACTATTACAGTCATTCATTCTATTGGTGTTAGAGTGCTCATTGTTTCTTTGAATTTTTGTGCCTTCTCTTGTGCAATTTGTAACCTTTTTTCTAATGCTTGTAACTCAGCACCCTCCATAAAATGAGAGCACGCTTTTGTACTTTATTTATACAACTTTTCAAATTCCTCATCCAAGCTCCTAATGCTCTCCATGGTCGTCATGGTTTTCTTCTCTCATTGCTCCCTTTCCTCTGGTGGGGTACGCGACATTGTGTGTGCCTCCAAATATAATATCTTTGCGCGAAAACCCTGAATGGATTCACTTATCTTTTGTACTTTCTCTTCCGAGTATCTTCTTCCATCTATACCTATCGGATATTGATGTATACCTCCAACATTTATTTTTTCAAACTTTATGTTCTCTATTCAACCTCATCTCATTCCTGCATGATTTTACTATACTATGTGTGTAGTGCATCATTGTCTACATTTTCTTTGACCAATTCCATAGAAGTTGACTCTGCGTGCAACTGGATCTCTCATGTAGCACTTTTCTACAAGGTATGTAGCACGTTCAATGGTAACTATGACAACACCAAGTTGATATGGCTTAATGTTTGCAAGTGCTCATGCATCTCTATTGTGGGGAACTCTATGTACCCTGTTGATATCTTAATGATCCGACACTCTGTTGATGTTGATGGTGTTTGTGAAATTTTCAATCGTGACTCTGTTTTCTTTGTTGTTCTCTCTGTCTATTCTTATTCTATCGTTCAAACTGGCACTATCCTGGTCGATTCCAAAATATGGTGTAGTGTGTCTATCTATGCCTACACATTCATGTGAATTTGCTCATGTTTCTTCGTAGCTCACTGAAATTCCTCTTTATTTACTTCTTTGACCCGATCCCCAATATTATCCAAGTGATCATTAGTCAAGGTCTTGATAGTTGCTTCCTTTGAGGCTTTCCTCTTTTTGTGTTTATGTGTTTAGTGCTCCTTGGGATGCTCTTTTCTCTTCTCTCTAGTGTGAGATTTTTTTTATTGAGTGTCATCCGAACCATTCCCTTGTTCTTCATGTTCATGTTCTTCTTTTTTATCCTTCTCTAGTTGTTTTGTCTCCTTCTATGTTGTTTCTGTCATTAGGGTTTTCCACTTTGCTTCCCAGACGCTAAAAATATGATTGACATCATGTTCTGTCAACCTGTAGTTAGTGGGAAACCATTGTTGATCCAGATCCCTCTTTTCTTGAACATACATGTGGTTTGGACCTGCCTTAAATCATACGATTTCTTTTTATGATTCCACTATTTGAGGTATAATACACGATGTGTCCTCAATGCATTGTCAAATTGTCTCATGATAGATGTAGAATGTAATATTGTTATCCATTTTCATGCTCTTGCATGTGGTATGCCACAATGAAATATATTATGTTTCCTTTAATACTAATTTATTCTTATGTGCAATTGTAAACTCGAGTGGGGCTACTTCTATGCTCAAGAACTAGAAAATATCTACAAATTGATCATCGACCATATGTATTATGAATAGTTTTGCATCTGGTAGACTGCCATCGACATTTCCTGCATCTTAGTATGTTAATATATGGGACAAATGATCAGGTTTTGTATTTAATTTTCCCGGTTTCACAATCACTTAAAAATCATACTCTTGGAATAATAATATCCATATGCATATATTCACCCCCAACACTAGATTATTGACTAAGTATCTCAGTGCAGAATGATCCTTGTACATCTTAAAATGTGATCCCATTAGATAATGCCTAAACTTCTATAGTGCATACACTATTTCCAGTTCTTCATGTTCTGTATTATTATAATTATGTTCGGTAGTCGACAAATTTCTACTGGAAAATGCAATGGGATGATACAAACCTCCTTCCCCTCCCTGAGATAGGACCACACCTAAAATTATAGATGACACATCTACGTGTACATGGAATTCCTTCTCCCAATCTAGAAATACTAAAATCGGTGCGCTAACTAGTTTCTACTTAAAGTTATCCAAACTTTGTTGACATTCCTCATTCCATTGAAATTTGACCTCATTCTTCAACCATTTTTCCAATGGGGTTGTGATTTTCACATATCTCTTAATAAAATTTCTATAGTACCCCATGTGACCCAATGTTTCTCATGGTTGTCACACTAAAGTAGGTTGTGGCAAATCAACAATAACAAAAATATCTGCAGGATCAACCAAAATTCCTTGTTTACATACTGCGTGACCCAACAAGATACCAAATGGTGTGCAAAAAGTAATCTTCTTCAAGTTCAACAAAAAATGAAACTGTCTACATATGTCCAACATCAAGCACAAAGTTTCAACATGGTCCTTCAACAAGATAAACATTGTCCAATCATCCAAGTATACTTCTAGGAATTTATGAATAAATTCTTTAAAAGTTGCAACAACAACTCAAGAAAATACTGTTGGCGCATTTTTCAACCTAAAAGTCATGAATGCATATTGATAACATCCCCATTATGTTGAAAATGTTGTCTTATGCTTATCCTCCCGCGCAATATTAGTCTAGTGATGCTGAGAAAATCCATCAGTAAATGAGTAAGCTTCTTGTCCTCCTACATTCTCCAAAACTTCATCTGTAACCAGAGTAGGAAATAGGTTGTGTAAGAAAGCATCTTAAATTTCCACAGATCCACACAAATTTTGATTCCACTTATATTTTTATCCTGAATCACCATCGAACTGATACATTCTGACTCTACGACGGGTTCAATAATCCCAACTTCCAACATCCTGTCTATTTCTTCTTTCACTTTCTGCTTATATAATGGGTTCAATCAGTATGGTCTCTGCTTCACTAGATTGGAATACAGCTTCAAATGGATCCTCATCTCCCATATCTCCCCAACAATCCCTTTCATTTCTAAACATTTAGTCAGGAAAAGGTCTTAGTATTCGCACTGTAAATCAACAATCTTCTCGATAATTTCTTCATTCCAGTAATCTCCAATGTTTGTGAACTTGGGATTATACTTTGTACTAATATTCACGTTGTGTGTTTTCAACGAATTTTCATACTCGACATATTCAATCTTGGGACCCTCTACTATGCATTGTCCTTCGATTTCTGTTATTTGCAAGCTTCTCGAGTCTTCATCCTCCTGGTCTTATACAACAAAATTATAGCATTCCAAAACTTGTTGAAAAGTCGTAGAATATCTAGGTGCAGTACATAAGGGTATTGGTCTCATCAAGTCTTCTGATGTAAAGAAATTGTTCTTAATAATTTGTAGGGTTGTGTCTACCAAAGGGGCATCATCTTCAAACTTGAAAGTTACCTTGAAATTGTGAGTCAAATATTCCCAGTCTGTTGTTCCTCTGCGTATTTCCAGTTCTATATACGAGTTATTTGGGATCACATCCAAAGTATGTACAAAAAATTGCATCCATTCCTGCTCGGGTACTGATCTCCATGTCGTAGTGCACTGTGTAAGATGATCTATAGGAAAAATCAACCCAATATACTTTTGCACAGTATATCTAGTTCATGTTGATAGTCTAACCTGTAACAACCTTCTAAATTGCTGCCAATTCTCTATTTTATCCTTATGCACATCCCACCATCTTGTTGGAGTTGTTGTCGGTACGACATATAAATATATAAATCTCTGTTGTTAGGATATCTTCAATTCAAATTATTTTACAAAAGAATCTATATCTATTATTCCATCATAGTTCATAGGATCACGTACCTCAGCTCCAATCCAACACAATGTGTGGGTAGTACGAGCACATCTCTTTGTAGATACTTCATGTAAACTCTATTTCCAATGTTCCAGGGATTCTTCTGAATCCAACGTGCAATAATTCATACTTCACCAACTAAGTACACCCTTAGTTGTGGGATTAATATCGTCATCCATTTGCGTGATCACATTGTAAACATTATCGAGTTATTTCCCCCTTTCTGGTTCCACATATTGTCTTCCTTTTGTGGGATCCAATGGTGCAATAACACTTAGGTCTCCTACTTCAAATATCATTTGTCTATTTTTCAGATCAATAATGGTCTAGTTATAAAAATGTCAATCGATTCAAAATAACACTAGACAAGGTTTACTACCATCCACTATCTCAATTACCTCTAAATATTTTGTGTTGTGCACTCCATTGATGTTAGCATTCACCCCTGTCAGTATTCCAATCAAAGAAATCTTGTGCTGATTTGCTAGCCTCAACTGAATTCGTGACCAAATCAACTTTGGTTTTCCCATCATCTCCCATGTTCTCTTATACTTCTACATCAAAGGAAAAATAGTCAAGTGATGACCCATAATTCTGCATATCTCACACCATACCCCTCATCCTTGGGCTAAGGGATTCATGGATTTTGTGGACAAATAATATTTAAAGGATGGACTCTCATTCTTATGATGACCTTCCTTTTTTCATGTAACACACCATACTTCTTCACACTTTTCCTTCCCTCTAGCAAGCTCCTACAACTGGATTTTCAATGTTGCTAACTGTGACTGAACCTGAGCCATCCCTACACAATTTTCTCTTATAAGGGATGCTTCCAACTTAATGGAGATCTGTAGTGCTTCTAACTATGAAGTAATCTTATGTTGTGTCAATGCGAATCATATATGTGGTAATGATACTGTAATAAACCATTCCCTATGTTTCTCATGTGGAATCTGGAAGGTCAATCGATCCATCAATATCTTGAATCTTTGGTAAAAATCCCATACTGATTCATTCTACAACTACTTGATCTCTTTTAGTTCTGTAATACACTGTGACTCATAATTCAATTTCTATAATTCTTTTAAGAGGGATTTCTTGATGTTTTCCAACGTTCTGGTTTGTCCCGCGAGCATAATGAATTGATACTTCATGTACCAAAGTAACATGTGGTCTCTTAATGTTGTCACTAACTACGTGATTTTCACATCGTCATCCTAGACATTCTTCACGACCCATATTACTACACATAAAAACAAGTGTTGTTCTAGATATTTTGTTCCTATCCCTTGAAAGACATGCATTCTCAAAGTGGGGTCTAATCCCACCTTGGTGTAATGCTCAATATTCTTCCTTGGTTTCTCTAACTGAATTTTGGTTTTCATTGTTGGAACGTTGTGGGAAGATTTAGGGTTAAAAATTGATCCGCCAATAAATCCCAAGATACCGGCCCTTTCGGCATCACCCACAAAAAGTGAATTCTCACTCGAGGTACCTATGGGGATTGTAGGAACCAGGCTTCCACAGTCATGGGGGAATATGAGGCATTCATCCTTACTTTTTAATTAAAATTCATTCATATTTTCTATGTGAAAAGCCTTAATAGTACCATAACCTTTGACATAATCATCCTACTTAACCATTAAACATATGTGTGAATCCATCAGATACATATTCATACTAATCATTAATCATCCATTCTATGTGTGTAATGAACGGAAAGAAAAACATATCATAACAACATACACATTAGAACAAAATTATTTAATGTGGTTCACCCCAAACTGGGTTGCATCTACAATGACTGGATTCTTATGTTATTCATTCATATTTTCTCTTACAATGGGTGTGCATTGTGCTCATACATTGATCTTCAATAAAAACTCAAACCTGCCCAAGTCATTCTATGCTGTCGTGCACACATACCTCTTGACTGATATTCAACTAAGCTCATACTCATTTATAAACAACCAAATCAACTCACTCACAATTCTCCTCCAAAGATCTCACTCTCAAATCCCCCTTTCTACCCAAAACCCATATATATTTGTAGTTTTACAATAAGGCTTAGCCCATTACAATGTGGAAAAATGTCCCAAAACTCCTAACTAACTTCCTCCTTCTATGCACTAACTCCTTAAAATACGCTAATTGTATTTTGTTCCCGTTGATCCTTTACTTACATGCCGTGCAATCCACTCCTGCATGATTCCCAAAACTTACCCAAAATGTTCTTCTCCAACAATCCCCCAACAATAACTTGTGGCTCGTCCCGAGCCATTTTAGGCCTTCTTCCATGTCATAAGAACTTATGAAATGTTTCTTTAGCAGTCTCAACTTTTTCATTTACTTGTGTTTCTTGCTACAAACTTTCCTTTGCTAGCTCCACTGTAATTTGTGTCTTCAACTTCACTTCATTCTCTTGTGTTTCCTGCCTTGCGACGCCTTGTGAAGCTACAAGTTCTTCTACTATTCTGAAATCTTCCTCCTACAATGCTTATATGTTTTGTGCATGAACCTACTACTCCACCCTCATTTGGTTCCTCTCTAAGTATAGTTTCCTATTTTCTACCATTGTTGTCATCATCTTTGTTGGTGGAAATGTGGGAATGATTTCTTTAAATTTATGCACCTTGTCCATCATTTGTAACATCTTCCAAAGTTTCTATAGTTCGGCATATTCCATCAACTGTGTCCAAAATATCGTGCTTTATGAATAAATGTTTGTGCATTATGCTTCTATATTCCTGATATTCTCTACAGTTGTTGTCACCATCTTCTCTCTTTTCTCCCTTTTATCCCTTTCCTCTGGTGGGGTACTTAGTGTTTGGCGTGCCTCTAAATCAATAATCTTTGTTTGGAAGCCCTAAATGGCTTCACCGATCTTCATATTTTTTTCTTTTAAGGGGGCATCTTCTTCTACAAAGACTTATGGAATGTGAGTGTATACACCTTGTACCGCTTTTTGCAATCTCTTCGTCCTTTATGTGACCTCATATTTCTCCATCCTAAGTTCACCACATTCTGCTTGTAACACATCCTTATCTGCAACAACCTTTGTCAACTCCATCAATTTTGATACTATGCACACTTGAAGTTCCTCCATCATGCTTGTCTGCAACCCATATAACACTTCTAGTGGTAGTTGAGATAACACCAAGTCAATGTGACTAAGTTTCTTTGCTTGCTCCTTCAACTCTATCATGGGGAACTCTACTTCTCCCTCTATTATTTTCATTACCCGATGCTCTCCTGATGTTGTCAATAAGTGGGATGTCATCATTTGTGCCTTTGTCATCTGTTTTGTATTCTCCATTTGTGCTTTTTCTCCTGGGTTGATTGATGCTAGTCTTGTTTCTTCCAGAATTTGTCATAGCATCGTAATCTGCGCTTGCACATCCAAATTCATTTTTTATTCCTTTTGTGTAGTACACTCAAAATATTCATCAGTATCATCCTTTACCTGATCTACAATCCTCTCTAAATCAACCTATGATAGGGTCTGCGTGGTAACTTCCTTAACTGATTTTCCCTTCTTGCGTTGTGGTGCTTATTTTTATATTTCTTGTTCCTTCTACTTCTTATTTGTTCGTTATATTGTCTTATGTGTTTTTCCTGTGCTATTTCCTTCCTTTCCTTCTTCTTCATCATCATTTCTTATCTCTTTTGTGTTTGGTTGTTGTGTTTCAGGCTTCTCTATTTCTGTTGGTGGGATCTTCCACTCACCATCCCAATCTTCCATGATGTGGCCCGTCTCTTCTTCAGTGACCCAGTATTGTGTGGGAAACCATTCCTGACTTGGGTACTTCTTTTCTTGGATATGAATGTGATGGTGACCTGCATTAAATTTCACAATTGTCTTGTATGCCTCTACCACCTATGGAAAAATATGTGGTTTTCTCTAAATGTTCTCCTAAATAATCTCCTTATAGATATAAAAAGATATATTGTTATCTTGTTGTCTTTCCTTATTTTCAATATGCCACAAGTTATCATATCTTAGTGCCAAGCATGGATTATTGGTTTCTAACAAAAATTGGGAGTCTTTTGGCTCCCTCCAAGACACTAATAATATTATTATCAACAACAATGGATAATGAAACTCTATGCCTCGGTCTTGAGATTCCCTAAAGTCTATTTGGAACTGGCTGACTAAGGTCACCCAGTTCATCTGTATGCCTTTGAATCACTTCTTTGTCACTATTATTGCCCCTGATGGAAATTGATCCCTGAGACACTTTCTTAGCAATTTAAAATCCAACAATTGAATTGAAAACTTGATATAGTCATCACTCATATCTGTGACATCAAGCCCGCTCGCTCCTCTAAACGTTCCAAACTTCACTTTCATATTCTTCGATAATTATTTTTCATTCGATTTGTCTGTAAACAATGGTGAAAAATCCTCCTCTGCCATTAGAAATCCAGTTATTCATGCAATCAATTTTGTGTCAATGGATACAACTCTGTCCAACCATAGATATCCCTTGTGGAAGCATCTTAGCAACATCTTCACACAGGTTTTGATCTTGGCGCTTCTACCAAAATGTGGGATTTGTAACAAATTCAAGATCCCTGATTTCTCCAATCCCACTTCCAAAGTATTTGGTTGAACTCTAACAAATATTGTGTCTGGATCGATGAATTTCTTCAGATATTTTCTAGGTGCTAAGTCTAAGAACTTCTTCTTGTCTACGAGATCGTTATCTCCAAACATTAGAATCGACATTGCACCTAACATGTCTCCTTTAACTATTACTCCAGGTTGAATTTCTGGCTCCATGAGATCATATTTTTATTCCTTCTGTAATTTTATCGGCTTTGCTGACGACTTTCTTGGTATTACATAATCCCTTGTAAAGTTGGTCAAACCTGGCTCTGACATGGATGTTCCTGGAGTCTCTTCCTGTATCATCACTACTGATGTCTTAGTGTGTTATTTCTTCAGCTGTGAGGATGATTTCACAACTACTTTGGGTGGCACCATATCTCTTTGCAACTTCTTTCTACAATTTTTCTTACTCAACTCTATCTGCATTTGATCGGCTCTCTACTCATTTCTACTCTCTATGAAAATTCTGAATAAAAATCAATTTTGGTTGTCGAAATTTCAATTTATCTCATCACCTATCTCTAGTTGTTTTTTCTCTTTGCACCCAAACCTGTTGTCCAATTTGACTGTAATTCACATTCATTTTTTTCCATATTCTGCAATAAATTTGGATTATTCTGAGGATCATGGTTTAGATCTTTCCAATCTATCACGATCTCGGTACCACTTTCCATTAATGACTAAGCATCTCCACTACTTCGTTGTTATCATCTCTCTTTAATGCATGTCCCATCAAGTTGGATATTTAATGCATTATGTTGGAAATCACAACAATACTAAAAGGGGGGATGAATATATATTGCATTAGCTTTCTGAAATTTTCTTTTCTTTCATCTAGTTAATTTATTTAGAATTCCACACTTAATGACAGTTGCAAGAAGAAATCAAAATACCCTTCTAAGTAATTTCAAAAGTATGCACTTAATGATAAATGTAGACAAAAAACAAGCAATAGCATAGAGAAAACACTACACAAAAATTTCCGTGGAAACCCAGTGGGAGAAAAAACCACATAAAATCTTCTTTGTGTTCTTCTGCAAGCACCAACTTATAATTCATCTCAACATGCACCCACCTTTCGCAGATAATGAGGACACCAATCCTCTTGGTATCCAACTAGTTACAAATGACGAGGATACCAATCCTCTTAGGAACCAACTTGTTGTAGATAATGAAGACACCAATCCTCTTTGAGCTTCAACTAACCCTAGTACCACCCTGCCACCCTAAACTCAGAAAAACCTGTTACTCTACTAAAAATTTCAACATAGCCTCACAATTTTTCATTTATATTCTCGTGTACTATTATTGGATAATATTTCCACTCACTTCACACACACCTCCATTATTAGAGAGAATCCATATTTATACTAATTTTCTTGAGTTCACCTTTCTGTATCTGGATGCATAATAGTTAAAATGTGGACAAAGTTTGACAACATAAAAAAATTTGTTATTTACAATTTTGTCTAAATAAAGTATGTGGACACATGACAGTTACATTGTGGGAAAATTTTGACAACATCAAAATATGTTTAGTTATATGTGGACAAACTTTTGTTATCGAACATTCTTTGACTAAATCAAACGAACCAAATCTTCCTTGTTTTACCAAAATGTTCATTGTCGTGAAAATTCACATTCTGGTTTACAAAGTATCTGCGCAACAAATAGATTAAGAGTGCAAGACTCAATTCACAATTCTTCATCTTATCGCATTCCACTCTGTTTCTTGTCACACTAGCTTTGTCTCGTCACTCTCTTCTGCGTCGTTTATTGCATTGGCTCAGGGTGCCCTACAAAATTCCTTCTGTGCAACTTTCACCCATTCCCTCGAATTCCATTTCATTGCACTCCATTCTATCGCAGTCCATTTTATCACATCATCTCACTATCACAGTCCATTGCATTGCACTGTCACACCATCGCACCATCACAGTCCATTCCATCGCACCATCATAGTCCATTATGTCGCACCATCATAGTCCATGACCTCATTGACATCAATGACAATATATTCTCAACAAACTCCCCCTTTTTCATTGATGGAAACTCTATTCTTGAGTTTCTCCCTTTGTTAGTGTGTTCCTCTGGTGTTCACTCCCCTTTGTTGTATGCTCCTCTTCACTCCCCCTTGTTGTATGGTTCTCTTTGTCGCAACTCTATTTTTCTTCCCCTTTTACACCAATGGAAAAGGGAACTTCCATGTTGATTGCACACATCTTGAGAATGTCTCCCCTTATCAGAATGTTGTATTGCCTCTTGTGCAATTTTCTTACGCCGCTCCCCCTGAGGTTGGGAAACCTCTAACTTGTAATGAAGGTTTATACGCCTGAATGAGGAGTGGGAAATACTCCCAACTTCTCTATGAGATACTCAAAGGATTCCCTAGGTAATTTCTTAGTAAATATATCTACATTCTTCTCTTTGGAAGGAACCTATTCTAATTTAACCACTTGACACTAAAATTGTTCTCTAAGAAAGTGATACTTTATGGGGATATTATTAGTTTTAGATTGTTGAACAAGATTTTTGGAGAGGTTGATAGCACTTGTGTTTTCGCACATGATAGGAACAGGTTGATCGCAAGGAACTTGAATATCCTTAAGATTGGTATTTATCCACAATACTTGCGTACAACAGGATGTTGTAGCTATATATTCTTCTTTAGTTGTAGAGAGGGAAATAGAAGTTTGTTTCTTGAGCCATGATACTAAACAACTGCCAAGGATGAATGCACCTCCAATAGTGTTTTTTATATCATCAATACTTATTTCCCAATCGTCATCTCTACAATCTTTTAGAACAAGGTCTGTGGTTTTTGGATACCACATTCCATAATCAATAGTGCCTTGAAAATACCTGAATATTCTTTGGACTACAAGAACATGAGTTTCCTTCATATGGGACTGAAACCCTCTTACCAAACCAATATCGTTCATTACGTCAAGACTTGAAGTTGTGAGATAAAGTAAATTTCCTATCATGGACCTGTACATGGTTTGATCTACCTCTGAGGCATCGTCATCCATGTTGAGTTTTCAACTCATAGTCATGGGAGTGCTTACTGGTGCACAATTTTCCATGGCAAACTTATTCAAAATTTCCTTGAGATATTTAATTTGGGAAATACAAATTCTTTTTTCTAATGGATGAATTTGTAAGCCAAGAAAAAAGGAGTGTTCTCCTAACATGGACATATCAAACTCTTGTCGCATTGCAGTTGCAAACTTATTACTCATTCATTCAATATTACTACCAAAAATAATATCATCAACATATACCACAATAATTAACAGATCATTAACATCATCCTTGATGTATAAATTTATATCAACAACTCCTTTTTTGAATCCTTTCCTGTGAAAACACTTGTCTAGTCTATAATTCCAAGCTCTTGGAGCCTATTTTATCCCTTGCAGGGATTTCTTTAATCGACAAGCATAATCCTTGTTTTTAGTTAGCAGAAAATCTTCATGTTTCTCCACATAAACTTCTTCCTCAAGGTCACCATTTAAAAATGCTGATTTTAAATCCATCAAGTAAACTTTGAATTTTTTTGAATTCTCCTCCTTTTTATAACCTTAGGCATTTTATTTTTAAGTCCATTTCATTTTCTACCTACGCTTTGATTATTTTGAATTTTTCAAAAGCCTCAAATCTGTGCCTCAACAATCCAACCCAAGCCATTCTGGTATAGTCATCAATTAACAAAATGAAGTATCTTTCACCTCGAGGATATTGTGTACTTGTAGGTCAACAAATATCTGTATGAATCAACTCAAGAGGTCGAGTGGTGGAATGTTCTTTTTCCTTGAATTGAACAATTGATTGTTTTCCAAACTGACATGACTTGTGAGCAATATTCACAGGTTTGGAGATTTTAGGCATATCTCTCACAACACCATTTCTTCCTAGATTAACAAGTTGATTAAAACTAAGATTACCCACCCTTTTGTGCCAAAGAAAAATTTCATCAGTTTTACCAATGCAACATTTTTCTTTTCCTTCTTCTAGAACATACACGTTTCCTGAAGTTATGACTGCCTTTACAACAGTTTTCCCTGTATTTGCATCCATTAATTTACATCCTTTTGAATTAAAAATAACATTGTGTCCTTGGTCACACATTTGAATTACACTCAATGAGTTATGTTTTAGACCATCAACATACAACACATCTTGTGCTTTATTCTTCCCCGTTTTATCTTCATTTAGCACAACAATTCATTTTCCTCTAATTTTGGATGGAGGATTGTTTCCAAAAGTAAAATTACCTCATTTTCTTTAGTTAGGTATTCAAACTTACTTTTGTCTCTCATCATATGCTTGGAGCATCCATTGTCAATGTACTATTGATTTTATTGATTTTTGGCATATAAAGATAGTCCACAATTTTCTTTGTTTTTATTTTTCTTCCTCCAAACCTTGGTAAAATATTTTTGTCTATCCTACTTAAATAGTTTTAGCAACTTGCTTTTGCATTCACTTGTCTTGTGACCAAAATAATTACATATGTGGCACTCAATGTCATTCAGTAAAGGAGAGAAGGCATTATTGGAAGAATTTTGAACCATATCCTTTTGAGGTTTGTTGAATTTGTTTCCTATGATTTTGTTATATCTAAAATATCTGCAACTTAAAACCTTATGCCCAAAGTTTCCACAAAGGAAAAAATATCCATAGAAAAAATTTGGATGCCTTGAAATGAAAAACTTACTTTAGGAAACGTTCTTTGTTTGCCAACTTGATAATATTCAGGCATCTATCACTTCCTTGCTTCATAGTTGGGTTGATTTATTTATGACTGCTTCTTCTTTTCATCTTTTGCTTGGTTGGACTGACTTTTGTTTCTCATCGGAGAATTTTCATAACTTGTAGGCTTCTCATTGGTTGACATGTTGGTGCTTGACTCACCTTTGACCATTTTTATACTTTCCTTATATCCCATCCATGTCTTGTCATCTGGTAATCTCTAATTGTTTATAATGTTATCTAGAATTTCATACCCTTTTGTGAATTTTATTTTTGTCTTGGATTTCTCTAGATCTTTTCTTAAGAAAATTGTTTATGCTTCTAGTTTGTCGCAGATATTCTTCTTTTATTTTATCTGATTTATCAATACTTCTTCCTTTCTTTTGGCTTCTTCTAGATGAATTTTTAAGATGACTATTTCTTCACTGACATTATTGTCATTTTCTTTGTAGACCTGTAACTATTTTTTCTTAGTTTGTTCTTTTTCTTGACTCAGGAGATTTCCTCCAGAGAACTAATGAGTTCTCCATCCATATATATTATAGCTTCACACTCTTCTATTTTTGTTTTATCATCTTTGTGTTTTTCTAATGCCATGTGAATTTTTTCATCCTGAATTAGACCTAGCTCATCTTCTTCTTCATTAGATATGTTGCTATCCTCCTTTGAATAAAAACTATTCATTTTAAAAGAATTTTTCAAATTGCTAGGTTTATCCTTTCCTTTTATCTCCTTTTCATTAGTGATATTTCCTTTAAAAGGACATTTAGAAGCAAAATGACCAATTTTACCACAATCAAATTATTTAAATGGTAGCATAAATTTATATTTTCTAGAGCCCCTCTTCAGTTTTATTACAAAATTATCTTCTTCATCAAAGAAATTTTTAGACGAATATTGATCTTGAGATGTTGATGATTTGAATGATTCTTTGAAGACTGCATCCTTTAGATCTGGCTAATCTTTCTTAGTTCTCATCTCATAGGAAAACATAATTCCATGGAGCCTCTCAATAGTCAATTTGTCTAGTTCATGAATTTATTCTATATCTGAGACCTTCACATCAAGTATTAAGGGAACAGATCTCAGTACCCTCTAAACTACCATAACTTCTTTGATTTCTTCTCGTAGCCCTTTTATGGCATTTACAGTCTCATCCACTCTGAGAAAGAAACCTACAACATTTTCTTCTTCACTCATCCTTAGGATTTCAAACTGTATTCTATGATATTGACATTTAGCCAACTTCACTTTCTCGCCTCCTTCATAATTGTTTACCAGTTTGTCCCATATTTCCTTAGAGGATTCCAACTGCATCACTTTAGCAAATTTTGTTTCTGCAATTCCTCCTTGGATAGAATTCATAGTTTTTGCATTACTATAGTAGTCTTTCTTACCATATTCGTCATTTGGAAGAGTGTTTGGTATTTTATAACCATCTAACACACTCTACCAAAATTCCATACCAAGAGACATCAAGTAGGTCTCCATTCTGATTTTTTAAAATGAAAAAATTGTTTCATTGAATAAATGAGGTATGGTTGAAAATGAATCTTTACTGGCCATAATTTCTATGTGATATTCCTTCTAGATGTTAGACTGTTATTGAAGGAACCTGTGCTATGATACCAATTGTTGGAAATCACAACAATACTAAGAGGGGGAAGGGGGCAAATCAATATTGCATTAGATTTCTGCAATTTTCTTTTCTTCCAACCATTTAATTTATTTAGAATTGCGTACTTAATGACATTTACAAGAAGAAATCAAAATAGACATCTAAGTAATTTTAAAAGTGTGCACTTAATGACAGAAGCAAAAAGAAATCATGCAATGGCACAAAGAACACATTACACATAAATTTTTATGTGGAAACCCAATGCGAGAAAAAACCATATCCTTTTGAGGTTTGTTGAATTTCTTTCCTATGATTCTGTTATATCTAAAATATCTAGAACTTAAAACCTTATTCACAAAGTTTCCACAAGAGAAAAAATATCCATAGAAAAACTTTGGATGTCTTGGAATGAAAAACTTACTTTAGGAATTGGTCTTTGTCTGCCAACTTGATAAGATTCAGGCACCTGTCACTTCCTTGCTTCCTAGTTGGGTTGATTTATTTATGACTACTTCTTCTTTTCGTCTTTTGCTTGGTTGGACTGACTTTTGTTTCTCATCGGAGCATTTGCATAACTTGTAGGCTTCTGATTAGTTGACATGTTGGTGCTTGACTCACCTTTGACCATTTTTATACTTTCCCTATATCCCATCCTTGTCTTGTCATCTGGTGATCTCTAATTGTTTATAATGTTATTTAGAATTTCATACCCTTTTGTGAATTTTATTTTGTCTTGGATTTCTCTAGATCTTTTCTTAAGACAATTATTTATGCTTCTAGTTTGTCGCAGATATTCTCATTTTATTTTATTTTATTTATCGATACTTCTTCCTCTGTTTTGGCTTCTTCTATATGATTTTTTAAGATGACTATTTCTTCATTGACCTTATTGTCTTTGTCTTTGTAGACCTGCAATTGTTTTTTGTTAGTCTGTTCTTTTTCTTGAGTCAAGATATTTCCTCCAGAGAACTAATGAGTTCTCCATCCATATATACTATAGCTTCACACTCTTCTATTTTTGTTTTATCATATTTGTGTTGTTCTAATGCCATGAGAATTTTTTCATCCTAAATTAGACATGGCTCATCTTCTTCTTCATCAGAGATGTTGCTATCCTCCTTTGAATAAAAATTGTTCATTTTAAAAGAATTTTTCAAACTGTTAGGTTTATCCTTTGCTTTTATCTCCTTTTCATTAGTGATATTTCCTTTAAAAGGACATTTAGAAGACAAGTGACCAATTTTACCACAATCATATTATTTAAATGGTAACTTACCTTTATATTTTCCGAAGCCCCTCTTCAGTTTTATTACAAGACTAACTTCTTCATCAAAGAAATTTTCAGATGAATCTTGATCTTGAGATGTTGATGATTTTAATCATTATTTGAAGACTACATCCTTTAGATCTGGATGATCTTTCTTAGTTCTCATCTCATAAGAAAACATAATTCCATTGAGCCTATAGATAGTCAATTTGTCTAGTTCATGAATTTATTCTATAGTTGAGACCTTTGCATCAAGTATTGAGCGAACAGATCTCAGTACCTTCTAAACTACCATAAATTCTTTGATTTCTTCTTCTATCCCTTTTATGGCATTTACAGTCTCATCCACTCTGAGAAAGGAACCTACAACATTTTCTTCTTCACTCATCCTTAGGATTTCAAACTGTATTCTATGATCTTGACATTTAGCCAACTTCATTTTCTCGTCTCCTTCATAATTATTTACCAGTTTGTCCCATATTTCCTTTTTCCTTAGTGGATTCCAACTGCATCACTTTAAAAAAAATTGTTTCTGCAATTCCTCCTTGGATATCATTCCATATTCATCATTTGGAAGAGTATTTGGTATTTTATAACCATCTACCACACTCTACCAAAATTCCATACCAAGAGACATCAAGTAGGGCTCCATTCTGATTTTCCAAAATAAAAATTTTGTTTCATTGAATAAAGGAGGTATGGTTGAAAATGAATCTGACTGGTAATAATTTATGTGTGATCTTCCTTCCAGCTGTTAAAATGTTATTGAAGGAACCTGTGCTCTGATACCAATTGTTGGAAATCACAACTATACTAAGAGGGGGAGGGGGGAAAATCAATATTGCATTAGATTTTTGCAATTTTATTTTCTTCCAGCCATTTAATTTATTTAGAATTGGGTACTTAATGATATTTACAAGAAGAAATTAAAATAGACATCTAAGTAATTTTAAAAGTGTGCACTTAATGACAAGTGCAAAAATAAATCATGCAATAGCACAGAGAACACAATACAAATAAATTTTTATGTGGAAACCCAATGCGAGAAGAAACCACGAAACATCTTCTTTGTGTTCTTCTGCAAGCACCAACTTACAATTCATTTCAACAAGCACCCACCTGTCATAGATAATGAGTACACCAATCCTCTCAGGATCCAACTTGTTACAAATGACGAGGATACCAATCCTCTCAAGCACCAAACTATTGCAGATAATGAAGACACCAATCTTGTTTGATCTTCAACTCACCCTAACACCCCCTACCACCCTAAAGTCAGAAAAATGTGTTACTCTACTAAAAATTTCAACACATCCTCACAAATTTTCATTTATATTCCTGTGTATTGTTATTGGATCATCTTTCCACTCACTTCACACACACCTCCATGATTAGAGTGCATCCATATTTATACTAATTTGTTTGAGTTCACCTTTATGTATATGTATGTGGATGCATAACAATGTGGACAAACTTTGACCACATAAAAAAATTATATTATTTACAATTTTGTCTAAATAAAGTATGTGGACGCATGAAGGTTACAATATGGACAAATTTTGACCACGTCAAAACAAAATTTTGTTACCCAACATTATTTTGTTATGTGTCAGCACATTTTCAAAGAAAAATTGTGCAACTGTCTTTGTGTTGTAGTATCTTACTCGTTCTACCTCGGTCGATTTGGTTAAATTGTTTGTCGCAGTAATGATGTTAGATGGTGGATTAATCGGACCAACAAGGTACATTGCCAATTTATCAAAAGATTGTAATGCTACTTGTGGTACTGAGGGCATCTCATCTCTCCGGGAAGGCTTCCCATGTCTTTGACAAACATCACAACTATGACAAAATTTCTTGGAATCTTTATGCATAGTAGACCACCACAAGCCTATGCACAAAATCTTCTGATTTGTTACTTTTCCTGCATAGTTTCCTCCTCCAACTCCTTCATGCACCTCTCACAAGAACATATTCCTTTCACGCTCCAATATGCACCGTCTCAAAATATCATCTATGCCTGACTTGTATAGATTTCCTTCTATCAGCCGCTAGTTTGTTTCCTTCACTACTAGCGGCTATTCATGTATTCAAAAACTGAACTATTTCTGCAAAATGGTCATCAATCATCAGAATTGAAAATAGGTGTGCAACTCGTCGTCATCTTCTCGTGACACTATGTGCGATAAGTGATCCGGTCCTGAGTTTAATTTCCTTGGTTCGAAGTGCAAGGAGAAAAAGTGTATTAAAAGAGTTTAAAATAGTAATAACGATTATCTGTACAAATTTTCGAACATGATGGAGTGAAATGTTTAAAAAATTAATTAAGAAATACGACCTTGTGATGTTGTCTAAGAGGACAGCGGAAGAGAAGTGAGGTGGGGCCGTGTTTGCCTTCTCATAAGGTCTCTCCCAAGTGTGATGAATTATGAATAAGTAGAGATTGAGATTTCATAAATTTTATTAGAGACTGAGATTTCATGAATAAGTAGAGATTTGAGAATCCAGAATTGAACTTTTTATAATTGTGAAATATGATTGAATTTTTTATAATTTGAACCTATTTACTATTTACAATTTCATAAAAATTCTATTATAGAATTTCATGAAAAGTTAAATCATTTTGAAACTTTCTTCATATCTGGATTTTTTATTAAATTCTTTAAGATAAAAATAATCCTTTTATCACAAAATTAACTTATTCTTATTATTATCTAACATTTTATATGATATTATCTAAAATTAACTTATGTAGTGAGCTTGAACGATCGAGTTATGTTTCATAAGAATTCATTTGAATGTATGGTTATGCAATCTACCTGCTATGATATTCGATTTTATATTGTATATTTTAATTGTTCACATTTTTCAACGCTCTAAAACAAAATTGCAATGGGAAATATAGTTTGGTTCGTGATGCAGTGATGTTACGATCCGTGATACCTGTGATATTATATACATTGAAATTTCAATTTTTATAGATAAATTTAATTATAATATTTGATAATAAATTATAAAAATGTAATTCAATGGAAAATTTTAAAACATATTATAATAATAAAACATTTGATAAAATTAAAACTACAATAAAAAAAATTGCAAGACTTGCGCTCCAAATATTTTCCCATTGGTTCATACACATGCTTATAATTAAAAAAATTAAAGCATTTCCTTCATAATAGCATACTTTTTATTCAAATATTAAAAGCATTTCCTTCATGACAACATACCCTTTTTTTTAAATTAAAAGCATTTCCTTCATGACAGCATAAATTTTATACACTGTTGGAGAATACTAAGCGTTAAACCGTTCAAGGGTAATCTCTCGGTTCACATTTATATCCATAATTACGTCTTGATGCTAAGTCCCCACGGAATTAAATGACGTGGGTCCTTCGTTGGGTGTACTCCGTTGTCTGTACATGGATGTCAATCGCCGACTCATATCTGATCCACAACGGGAAGAGGGGAGGTTGACATTGTTTTCGATTAGGTAATCTAGTCTTGAATATATTCGGAGTTAAGTATTTTAATGGGAAATTTTAGCACCTGTTGTCTACTCTTCCCTAGCAACCCAGTGTGCTGTACCGTGACAGCTTCAGTGACTTCAGTGCAAACTGAGAATTAAAACAGAAAACAGATAAAGTAAAAGAATACGAGTAAATGTTTAGGATAGCCTTTCTAAATTAGGGAGCTTCTGCGTCAGAGTCCCTTGGTTGGAAATGTGAGTATCTTGCTCACAAGGTCATGGATCAACAATCATGGGATACCTATGAATTTCTTCAATTGTCTTTTTCTTTCTCAAACACATTCTATACCACGTATTCTTCTTCTTTTTCGTCTTAAATCCTTCTTCCTCCCAAGTGTAAGCAATTTCTCAAACTTTCACTCAACTTTGCTATTTTCTTCATCATAATTACCATAACCTTTTCTACCATTTGTTGCAACTCATCCATCTCTAGCAATTGCTACAAATCTCACCCAATGGGCCTCAGTGCCTCAACCTGCTTGCTTCCTTTGAATGGTGCTTACTACCTCCTCATCCTCTCTATTTTGCACTATTATGGATGTCTAATGAACTCCACCAAAGCTTGTTGATCAAGTATCTTCTTATTGGAGGTCTATTTGAATGGTGCTTACTACTTCTTCATCCTCTCTATTTTGCACCATTATGGATGTCTAATAAACTCCACCAAAGCTTGTTGATCAAGTATCTTCTTATTCGAGGTCTATTTTAATACTTGACCAATACAACCATTTATCTATTGCAATCATCTTTATCTTACTAATGCTCTACTTCATCTCCACACTTTTAAACAACTCTCCTTGGTGTAACTGATGCTAGGATTACAATGTAGATATGTTATAGTTATGGTGGTTTAGGTAGAATGAAAGAACAAATAAAAACCAAAACTACATTAAGTATACACAACCATTAGCACCATGAGACAACACATATTCTTTCTACACTGAAAATCCAAATGCATAAATCATGTTCTATGGGATTTTTATTAAGTAGGAAATTGATAACAAAAGGGTGAGCTATAAACAAATTTAGTGTATTTTTTCTCACCGATAGGAAATTTGCAGAAATCCATGGCTTAACAACAATCCTTTCTCATCATGGGATAGACTCGATGTATTTTTCTCCTCGAATAATCAAACAAACTACTTCCTTTACCTCTAATCTATACTACTATCTTCTTCATTTCCTCCTCTATGTTCCCTTCATTGATTTTCTTCATCAAAGCCTTCATTTTTAATGGGATTCCATGGAAGGCCAACCATCATAATGGTTTGTTTCAAATTCCAAGATAATTTTGAACATTTTCTCAACTTTGCCAAAAATAATTAAATCTTTCTTACAAATTTTACAAAGAGTTTTTTTTTTGGCGAGGATCCAATTCGGATCACACTTCCCCATTTGCAGTATTTTGGCCCCTAAAAGATTTAACTCTTTTCAATATTCTTTTTCTCTTCCTTCAAGCATGTTATACGAAGAGTTATTGTCTCAACGGATGCAAGCACTCCTAGGAGCATAACTCCTCCCAAGACTGTACATGCCCCAAGAGGATTTCCCCTAGGGATCAAAGGACTCCCTAAAAAACTACCACTTACAGGACCATACATACCTCCGAGAGGATTACCTCTAGGAGAAGACATGGAACCTAAAGGAATATTACCTCCCAGACCAAAATTAGCCCCAACGAAAAACTCCATAGGACTCGATGTATGGATGAAAGGATAACCACCCCATTAAGAAAAATTTCCCCTTGGAACAATGGTATGCAAGGAAGGAATAGAGTTCCGAGGAAATGGTGAACATTAAATCCCTGAGAAAAAGTGTTTCCCCCATATTGACTAGGAACAAGTCGAAACCCACTAGGTGTATTCCAACCAAAAGGAAAACCAACACTCAACATTATCGGGTTGCTTATAGGAATGAAAGAGTCGAAAGGAATTCCACCTTATGTGTTGAAACCAATGCTTTTATCCCCACTAGAAGAGGATCCAAATGTGGGCATCACAACTGATGGGATGGGTGTAGAAATGCAAGTTATACTTATGGAGGGAAAAGTAGATGTGGATGACATCCCCCAAATGGAGACACCTGAATAAATGGGAAAAGAAGGTATAGGTCTGATGACACTAAGGGATGACAAGGAGGAGATCACAGGAATGGCCTGACATGATGTGAGGATCACTAAACAAATAAAAGGACTTAATGAATAGTTCCCTAACTTGAAAAAGTATGGGGTCATTGGGAAACATCAGAGGAGGGTTAGAATGAGGTGGAGGACTTTCATCAACCACTTCAACTTCAAAGGACTCACTCTCCTCGGACCACTTGTCAGTGTCTTCAACTTATTGGTCTCTTATATCATTGTTCTTAAGAGGTTGTTGTACCTCTATGATAGGTGCAAGTCTTCATTTTCAATGAGACCAACAATGTGTTTTTTTATCCATGGTGAATGATACATGTGTTAAAAAAAAAAAAAATCAAATTAAGGCTGACATAGACTCATAGATAAAGAGAATACCCCTAACAAATATAGATTAACAACAAGAAAACTAATGGCTCATAGGGACTTCTGAAAACCAACACTTTGAGGGATGTCAAGTCCCCAAAATATTGCATAGCCAAGGTGAGAGGAACAATTACGATAACCCTCATGTAATAGCCCTGACCGATGTAAGTACCGTTTATCAAGGTGGGAACCCTCCAAGGAATTGAAATGGGGATTGGATGTCTTTCCTAGGTACCAAGAGAACTTTTGAGCCGGATTCACCTCTGTAGATACCTAGGATAAGTCAATAAGGTTATCACCTCACACTAGTTGATTGGGAAAAAATTCCAAGGTTCGATCACACGTAAGTGCAAGATAACTAATCGCAAAGAATCAAGAAGCGTTACCTCTCAAGGAGGCTTGGCACCTCTACAGCCCCTGTATCCGTAGTAGTTGAGTCAGTCTAGAAAACACCAAGACAAGAAAATATGGGATATCACCCTACTTGCTCCCATGTGACCTCATGATTTACTCTTGTGTTAGAGGAGGCTTCTAAAACACACGATGTAACAATGGATTTGTTATTTCTTTAATGACTTCTAGGTTTTGTTTTGGTGTCATTGGAGAGTTCACTCTCCAATCCTACACTAAGGCCCTAAGTCCTAGATAATATTAGTGTGCTATCAAGAAAAAGAGTCTAATTGATTTTAGATTACGCTTTATTTCATTATGGCTATTATTAAGTATGGGAAATGAATGAATATTTTAGTAGTGTTCTTGACTATTTCTAATCTAAAGCAATGCAAAGAATGAAAGTGCAGCGATGCAATCCTTTCACTTTCGATTAATATTAGCTAAGAGAGGGAAGAAGACATTTCCTTGCAAGTTTTACAATGACATAAACAACCTCACAAACATGAAAAAACCATGCAATACAAGCCAAGAAACTAAACAATATCCTTCAACCAAACACAGCAATGCACTTTATTTCTTCAAATGCTCAAAATCTTCATGCAAGCAATTTTTCTTTATTTTTCTATGGAAATACAAAAAGTTTATTAATCTAATGAGGAAAACATATCTGCAAACCAAAAACTAACAAATAATAAGCAAGGGATGTAGGATATTATAAATGATGCAACAAACCATACTCCAATGTCTCTACTGGAATCAAACCCAAAACTTACAAGGAGATATAATATGCAAACGAGATGCACAAAGGAACTTATAAACCAAGTGAACAAGGGAAAAACACACTTCCCGATATATAAATATCTATTGGGTATGTTTCCTAGATCAATACCTCACTATACATCTAACACATGAAAGCAGGAAGACCCAGCAAAAACACTCAACAAACTTCAAATTAACTTCAGATACAAATGGTGAAAAGGATGCTTAATCAGAGAGAGGATCGAGGTTCTTAGACTCTTGACATGCTTACAAGACTATGCACATTTATATCTAATCAAGAAAAATCATAAAATTCTTCAAAAAAGAAACCTATAGGGGAATTTGTGACCTAGTAGGTATGCAACTAGCGACCATCTGCAGTGACATTTATGCACTCTACGACTAGTTACTCTGGTATGAAATACTCAAGAATGACACTCTGCAAAATTTTGGAAAAAATACAAGATATGACCCATATTTGACATATTTGATAGATGTGCTCTCTGATGAAGTGGTAGGGAAGATGATAGACTACTCAGATGTTTCAAAGACCTAAAAGGCAAGGTGGAAAACAAGATAGAGCAGAATCAAATATTATTACCCAATGGAATTGATAGTTATGTTGAGGATAAATATAGACTATGGATAAGCTAGACCTCCCTTGGGCTTTCGCTTGGTCCAAGACAGACAACAAGTATATATTAGAGTAAAGTTTCCATATATCTACAATATTTTCCTTAATTGGAGAGAAAAAAATTCATTATCAACAAAGGTTTTCCTTGCATGTCCTGGACTGGTGTATTCCTAGAGATCCCACTCGAGCTCCTTCAACCTGATACCTGCATACAAAGAGACAAAACAAGCCTCTCTCAAACCTTTCAAGCATTAAGGAAACCAAATCCAAACTAGATCTAGCCTAATATACTAAAGGAAATATTAGATCTAGATCAAGAAAGTATTAATCATTGAATACATAAGAATGAGGAGGTGAAAACCATATTGAT
>SNQJ01S0012260.1:11102-32140 GCA_010110895.2 Picea sitchensis | reverse complement strand
TAAAAAGAAAACCGAAAACTTATAATATACAAATCTTGGAAACAAATAATATTTTCTTTTAAATTATATATATATATATATATATTGGAGTGTTACACTATAAGTGTAATAATACCTACATGGATATGACTACCAACTACCCCAACAATACTTATCACGTACCTTTAATTCTTGAGTAGGTATGCATTCAACATAATGCTAAAATTCCAAGGCTCTTTTCTGTGTGCTATTCATATGTGGGAAGAAATCCTATAACAATTTCAAACAAGCAAATACTAAAGCAAGGAGAAGTTTATAGGATTACTCTCAACCTGTTTTAATAGAAATAAGGTGTCCAATTATTTCCCCTCTATCCATTCACCTGCCACAGAAAAGGAAGTGATTATAGGACCATAGCCGAAGGTATTGAAGCATGCATCTGTGTCCTAGACAGTTCCTTCATCCACACCAGTCCGCAATTTCACGGGATCATCGTAAGTTGGAGTTCCCGCCAAATTGGTGCCAATGTTAGGGTCATTTTGTAGAAGTATCCCATGTTGTAGGGTTTTGGGTAATGGTCCACAACTCCCTTGTGATACCCTCTTCTATGATTCTTCAATACTTCTTGAGAAGGAGAAGGAATTCATATGTTTGAAGCCTGTTCTCCAGCACGAACACCCAACACATATGGCACCTCAGACCACTCAGCCATGGTCGAGCTGAAACAAACCCACCTCTGACCTGACAGTTGTTCTTAGAACAACTGCACCTGCACTCTCCATCCTACCAACCTAATTGAACGAAGCTCGATCTAGAACCGAGTTTACTTATGGCTTCGCGCTTCAATCTGCCAATCTCATTTTCTCCAAGCCTAAAGTGTCCATCAGGGAGCATTATACAACAAATATGGTGAGACAATATGTCGAATAGTCAGTGACTTAGCTTTTTGTAACTTTCCCCTCCATATCTGGGTGATACAAGCGTAGGATAGGTTGATACTGAGCCTAATTGGTGACCAAGCGTTGAGTCTGATCCACTTGGACGATGGTCCGAGCTAAGTGTTGGGACAGGGTTTGAAAAATCGAAGAGGAAGCTTGACCTGAGGTCGACCGAATCGACTACGAAAGCCTTGTTGTCGACTGTTTAGGAGCGTCGGACATGAAATCAGGGCAACACCTCAAACCCTCAAAACCCTTAGCAAAAAAAAAAAACACAAACAGAGGCGAGGGAATTTATGCTTAACGATAGTCGGGTATGGGTAGGGGTCCTTCACGAAGATGGATGGTCAACTTGTGAGGTAAGGAGGCATGTGGGACCTCACATGAGACCAACATTGCCAATGTTTTATTATTATTATTATTATTATTATTTATTTATTTATTTGTTTATTTTGTTTACATTTAAATTTTAATTAATAATTTATTAAATTATTTGTTTATTTATTATTAAATTCTTATTCTGGGTATACAAATATTATATATATATATATTAATTTACTTTAAATAATATATATAATAATAATTTAAAAAATTAATAATAATAACAATAAATGGTAAGTCATTTTAAAAATATTTATTAGTAAATAATAAAGGTCAAAAATATATATAAATGGTTAAAAGTAATTGGTGATGAAATTACACACCTTAAGTTATAATATTAATGTTGTAGGGTAATATATCATTTCCTTAATTCTTAAATATTAAGTTGGGGTCTTAAATATTACCTTAGATTAATATTTCATACAATGATAATGTTGCCTTGTTATTATTGTTAATATGAGTAAATTATGTTAATTATGAGTAACTAATGCTAATTTTTTTATTATTGTCATGGATTAATATTATTGTAATTTTAAGGTTTAATAATTTAAAATTTGGTTAATAGGTTTGGCCCAATTTTAATGGGTTGTTAGGTTTGTATTAATAAATTAATTTTATGTTTAAAATCACATTAATCAATTTAAAAGTTCTAAGGATTTAAATGGGTTAATACTCATTAATAATGTAAGTTAGAGTAATTGGCGGGTACCCCACAGTGCTAGCATAGTTAGCAAGGCGACAAAGTTAGCTACTTACCTGGAAAAATTTACCAAGCTTAGATTCTTTAACCTTGACCTTTATTTGCTTACCTTATAGAAGTAATCGTTAGACGTCAAATTTCCTCACTTCAATAATGTCACATTCTCATTGTCGTAAGTGTCATAAGTGTCGCACTTTTGTCACAAGTGTCGTGTTTTCATCACATAAGTGTTGCATTGCGAACGACACCATGAGAACACTTGATATGACCCCTAAAACATGTTACAAGAAGAAGCCCCATCATTTGATAGTCGAAAAATTTGTTTTTCTATGAGAATTGGTCATCTTGACAACTTTCAGAAGATCAACACTCCCCTACTCATATGAAGGGAGAGCTAGCACTCTTTGTCTATCTAGCAGAGAGCATTGTAGCACTTTGTTTCCCGTTGTAAAGGAGCGTCAAACTGGTTGAGAAAATCTTGGGAAGAAATCCCCTTTTTCTCTAAGGACAACTATGGATGATTGAAGTTGGTTTGGATCGAATCTAACCATTAGGTTGCATCTAAGGGAGATATCATAACTAATGGAGTCATATCCTCAACTAATCCCAAATATAACCAAGGTGGTTGGGCCTCCCAAAGCCTATAAATGGAGGCATTCTCATGGTGGACAAGGAGGAAAATAATCATCAAAAGCATTGTCATTCTGATCGTGGATATTTCGAGCAAGGGGTTGGATGAGGAGGACTTGGAGAAGCTCGTGCAACACCATCCATGATTGTAAGTATCACTTTAAAGTTCTCATCAATATACTTGGCCTATTTCCTTCAAGCTTGTGTATTACTGCATGCACTTGTCTATTGTTCTTTCGATCTTTGTAGATGGATTTGTTTAATCTAATATTGTAGAGTGGAAGTTTTTGTTTCTCTTTGTTTTCCATTACATTGTAGGTGTCAATTTGTGCTAAGGAGTTTGGAGATCGAACTCGGATTGGAAGCAGCGAGGACAAACTTCGAAACAAGGTGCTTCACACTTTTTCTTCCTCTCTCTCTTTCTGATCAGTTAAATTGAATTCAAAGGGATGTTGGTGTCCATTTTTGTTTTTATGCCTTGGTATTAGGGGTTTAGAATCCAAGGGAAGATTCACCTGTCCACACAGGAATTGTTCCGTAATAGAAATTGGCGACCCCACTGGGGAACAAACATTAAGTTTTTGTTCTTTCCTTGGTTTCTTCCATACTCTTGCCTATCCTAGGATCCCGTTTGCTCATTTGATTTGTCCATACATCTTTCTTCTTTGATAAATTTGTCTCACAATATCTCTGATTGAATTTTCCTAAGTTTTTGAATTCTCTGGGTTTTTCCAGAACTTTTCTCAGAACTAGCGCCCTCTCTAGTTTAAGTCCTAGCATCAATAGCTTGATCAATGATCCTCTAGAGTGCATTAGGGAGCGTTGTATCCCTCTGGTGTTGTTACTAACAGAGCGTCAATTTTTCTTTCTTTGAAAAATTGTTGGTTGTCTGTTTGTTGGGTATAGTTCTTGGGTATTTTTCTCTAGCTCAGATCATATTCTATCAGATCTTGTCCTTTGTTTGACTAACAATTTGCTTCTTTTCAAGTTTTTAGTATTGATTGGGTTTGTGTTGTCTTTCCTTATTGCAGAAACAACCATTTTTTCTCAAAATTGGGTTGTTTTTGTTACTCTTTTCGTTTATCTGATTGATTGGAGGTTGTCATAAGGAAAGTCGTTGATCTCAATACTGTTTACTTTTTATTTGATCCCTTACTTTATTCCGGAAGACTATTAAGTGTGATTCTTTTATTTTTGGTGTTTTTCTTTGAATAGATAGTTTGTTCTTATTTTAAGTTTCTTATCGACTGCTGAGAGTGTCTTTGTTTGTGTTCTTTTGCTTCATTTTTCCAAAATCACAGTAGTGAAGTCATTTCTCATTATTAGTGAAAGAAATAAGCATTAGACGAACTATTCAATTTATATTTACAATCAAACAAAGAGATACTTGCATGCATTCGTTTTGAATATTGGAAAGGTTTTCTTTATAATTTGGAAAATTGTTTGAATTCTTGTTGAGAATGAAATTGTATGAAATTTTTCATTCTTAAGTGTTTGTTAGTGAAAGAAACGAAACTCTTGTGCCTCCCATAGCTAGAAGTTCATTGAAAAGAAAATTTGCATCTCATTATTTTCATCTTTTTTGGATTCGAGTACCAAACATCATCAATTTCACATTCATTCACCTTTGTGTAACGAACAACCATTAAAATCAACGCTAATTAAAATCAATCTAGAAACTTTTTATTTTTAAGATCTTTACACCAACAGTAGAATAAGACTAGATCTTTGAAACATGCTGTGAGAATAACTCTCCAAAGAATTCAATACAAAATCAAAATATTGCGATAGGGAGAGTAAATCCAACCTTCATATAAGCATAGCTGGGATCCCCCTCTCGCACAGGGGTTAAACATGAGGTCACGTTCTGGAGAGAAACAAAGATTATCCCTTTGAGGCTTGACCGTTCATAGTAGTACGATCGTATATTAGGGGTTCTTATTAAGGCTTAACTGTTTTCTTTTGGTATTAGAGCTCCATGAATTCTAAATCCATTCGGGGTCCTCTGGAGTTTACCACTCCACTTGTCCTTAGTTCTCTTGAAGGATTTCGAACTTGATATACTGCCCATATGTTCGGACTTGAATTTCAACTATACTCGCCCAAAGGTTGACTACAAGTTGGTATCCTTAGTAGCCATAATATTTAGGGTCCTTACACCAGGTGACAATGAAGGGAATTCTTTACTGTACCTGGAAAAGACGTTGGCCAAACTCACTCAGGCTCCTTGGAGGGTAACCCATAGGTGAAACCATGAGGAAGTTTTCATCAAGGTGTAAGTCTGTTAAGTAGGCCTCCAACATAACTGATCCACCCGCTCTTATCCTAGTTCCTTCTCATTTTGATAATGAGATGTTGGATTTTATGACCAACTAGCACATTCATTGAGAGAAGGCATTGTTTGCTTCTTGGTTTTCTATATTTTTTAGTGAGTGTTGTTTGTTTACTATAGTTGTCCTTTAAAATTGAGATTGTGGATGAAAAAGGTATGTGTAGATCACATAGGATGCAAGGGTTTCCTCTAGAAGTATATGAACCCCTACCTCCTAACTCACCTGAAGACACTTACTATGAAGAGGTCAAGAACCATTTAGACGTTGGGAGTGTTTCTACTCCTTTGCTAGCAAATCCCAAGAGATATTTAGTTACGGTTGAGGAAGGTTCCACCCTTCTTGTTAACCCATCTTTGTGCGTTCCTCTCGATCCACTCCTTGCTCGAATGGACTCCTCGGGTAACATCATAGTAGAGGACCACCCCATATTACTGTCAAGGCCATATAATCAGTTAGATATGGAACCGATACAACCAAATTTTAGTGACAAATAAACCACTCATGTCCATTATGATGAAATGGTAGATATGCAACAAAATCCTTTTCGTTCTATATGGAGGACTCCATTGGGGTGAGATATTTATGAAAAAAATGATTTTGGTCGACCGCCTTTTGACCCTCCTCACGCCTCTACCATCACTTTTGTAGAGGCAGGGCCGTCAGGTCATCCCATTAACCATCTCTTTGAACCAATAGTAAATATTTCTACCACTTCATGGAAATTTCACAGTGAAACATGAGTCATGTTTCCTAGTCATGTGAAAAGTACACTAATGGTTACACCTATTATTCCTCTTCAAGATATCGTTTCCTATACTCCATAGAATCCTATTGGGATAACTTCACATTAGAGGATGCAAAACCCTTCCACACACATAAACCCAACTACGTGACAAATAACTACTGGGGGGAAACCCCCGTCTAGTAGACATATCCCTACCAAGGGACAATCATCCTTCCATACACCAGTGTTGACTAGGGGAAAACCCCCTTTCACCAATCAAACCCCATTTGTTACCCAACCGATGGTAGGGGGACAACCTTCATTCACAGGAAACCCCCCACAATCATGGGGACCATCCCAAGGAGGTATGTTTCATCAACCATATAAGGGAGGGCCATCAAACCCCAACCCGAAAGGAGGAATACTAAATCCCAATCCTTCTGGATTACATTATCAACAATATTTCCCAGGGGTCCCAAATCCCACTTGGGGTCCTCAAGATCAACAACCGTATCCTCCCCAAGGGCCAAATCCTTACCCTTCTCAAGGAAAACCTAATTACCCTCCTCAAGGGCAGACTGGTTGTCCACCTCAAGATAATCAAGCGAACTATCCTCCCTTGTGTTACATTGGTTATCCTACCCAAGGACAAATGGGTTTCCCTTCTCCTTTCATGAACATTCATCAACAAATGAATCCTACCTTTCCTGATAAAAAGCAACAGTATATGGGATGGCATGTTGNGGCTACAACTCTCCACCTCAACCAATTTATGGCCCCACTAGTGTCCCCATGCCACACCAGTATCATCCTCAGGTCAATCAACAACTACTATTCTTGGACACTCTAGATCTACTAGATCTATAAATATTGACAAATGATCCCATATTATATTCTCCTTTATGACCATTTATTCCTGCTAAATTTCCTTCCAATATCTCGAAATTTGATGGTAAACCTGGTGAAGACCCTAATAAGCACGTTCTAACTTTTCATCTATGGTTTTCATCAAATCCACTAATGGATTATTCTATCTGGTTAGATATTTTCTAGCATACACTTAAATGTTCAACATCCAAATGGTACATTGTGTTGCAATGCAAAACTTTTCAATATTTTAATTCTCTTGCCATGGATTTTCTCACGCACTTTCAATTACCCATTCGTTATGAGACATGTACATAACTATTGACCTCCCTTCGTCAAAACAAATCCGTACATATCTTTGATCATGTTCATGAGTGGAGACAACGAGGATGGTTGATCAACGCAACCATTCCTGCCTAATTATTGGTTGAATGGTTCACTAAATCTCTTTTACCTCCTACTGCTCATGACATACCCATGGATGGTGTCGTTACTGAAGAGGAAGCCATTTCTCATGCTCAGTATCTGTACTTGGTTTATTCCCAATCTGGTACTTTGTATGAATTTATTCTGAATGCTCCCCATACATCAACTGATCCATCAAAACCATCCTCCATCGCTCACGTAGATGGAGTTATCGGTTCTTATCATTTGTGGTGATGATCACTACACACAATATTGTCCTCATCGTGACAAAGTTGCAAAACATTTTAAAGAAAATTCTCAACCTGTTGTATTGACACATCCTTTTCCACAACAATAGTCATTGGTTTCACAAGCTCCTGCACCTCCAATATGGGGTAATCCAAATCATCCTCCTAGTGAGGAAGCTTCATCGAGTGCACAAATTTACATGTTTAATGGGATATATTTGACCACTCGTACTAAAACATATGACACAACTCTGGCTAAACCTGATAACGAAAAAGTAACTAATGGTACTACATCGGATCCACCATCCACCACCGTTACTCCTTCATCTAGGCCACTCCAAATTAGAAAAATCTACCTTTGACTCTATCTTATGTCCACCCAAGTGTACAATTCAAAATTCTACATTAAATCCTAATTCATGTGCTGCTCAAAACTACAACATCGGTGAATATTTGGCCCAAGCACAGTGTTCTATGTTAGCTCTCGAAGTTATACAACATTTCCCTAGTCAACGTAGGAGTCTCTTGGAAACCATTAGAGAAATAGATCTTGAGTCATCTAATAATATCACGTTTAACCTAGATAATTTTAAATCACAACTCTCTCACCATATTTCTTTCCATATCAATGTAGTTGTCCACAATCAACATATTCATTGCACGATCTTGGGTGAGGGAGCTTCCACATGTGTCATGTCTTTGGCTTGTTGGAAAGGCCTCAAATTGCCTGGTCTCAATCAATCTCCCACTATGTTACGAGCATTTGATGGGAGAGGATTCCATCCTCATGGAATATTACAATCCTTAGTCATTCAATTGGGAGGAAAGTCTATTGTTTCAGTAGAGGTTGAATTAGTCGATGCTCACCTCGATTACAACTTTCTGTTAGGAAGAAGTTGGATTTATTCTATGACTTTCGTCGATTCCTCGGTGTTTCTATGTGTCCATTTTCTCCATCAAGGTAAAATTGTGACCATCGATTAGTTATATTACTACACCCCCGACGCTCGTACTCAAACGACCAACAACATTCCTTTTTTGGGAGATTCAAAGATCACTTATGAAAGTGTTGGAGTAGTTCTCTTGAAAGAATTTTCGCTTATGGGTACCTTTCCTGCACCTCTTCCTCCCACTACACAACATATCACAATGATCAATATGATCTCGACTATGGAACACCAATCCTATGAATCATCTGATCTGTGGATCGTTCCTATTTCTTTAGATTTTGATGTACTAGGTGACACCATGCCACTTAGTCTTGCAGAGGCTGAATACGACACCATCCAGTCTGTCTCTCCCTCATCGAACAACCAAAATATGTTGGCTTCTACAACTTACTCCTTACCATCCTGGTTAGAGTCCCTATCCTCTACTTTTGATTACATCCTACATATTTTTCCATCGAACTAATCTATTATGGAAATGCTTAGTATCGAGGAGGCACCATGGGATGAAAACCACCATCGTTCATCCTTTCTTTCAAGTTTGGCCGAAATCGAGAAAGATATATGCATAATATTTCCTAACAATATCGTCGACTTTCCCCAATATCCCATACTCACTCAGGATACCATCTGTGAGGGGAATTTTGGAAACATGTCTTCAATTATTACAATAGACATTTCAATCAAACAAGGTGTTGTGGAAAACATACAGCTAGGCACCAATTTTTCAGCTGAAGAAGTTGAAACTTACACCACCTTGTTCAAGGAATTCTACGACATATTTGCTTGGAGTTATGAAGAAATACCAGGGATCGATCCATCGATCATTGTGCATGAAATAAAAACTTACCCAAGAGTTAAATCTGTAAGACAAAAACTTCGCCCAGTTCATCCTAAGAAAACCACGACCATAAAGGAAGAAGTTGAAAAATGTTAAAGTCTAGTTTTATTTATCATGTCCCTCTGAACGAATGGGTTTCCAACATCGTTCTAGTCACTAAGAAATAGGGGACCATTCATTTTTGCATCGATTATTAGGATCTTAATAAGGATTGTCCCAAGGATAATTACCCTACACCCTTTATCGACCAAATTATCGATAATTGTGCCAGAAGCGTCATTTTATCCTTTATGGATGGATTTTCTAGATATAACTAGATTGAAATTCTACCGGTTGATCAACATAAAACAACCTCCATGTTCCCATGGGGGACTTTCGCTTATCGAAAATTACCTTTTGGCCTTAAAAATGTTGGAGCCACTTTTTAGCGGGTCATGTCATATTGCATTCCACGATATCAAACATATTGTTGAACCTTAACTCGATGAATTTCCTACTCAGTCATCTCATCGAAGAGACCACATTGATCACCTATGATCCATATTTCTTCGATGTCGTTTTTACAACATACGTTTGAACCCCCATAAATTCATCTTCGTTGTCGAATCAGGGAGACTTCTCGGATTCATAGTCTCCAAAGATGAGATTAGGATGGATCCTTTAAAAGTCAAATTCATTCTAGCTTTACCTCCTCCCAACAATCTGATCCAACTACAAAGTTTGAAAGGGAAGGAAAACTTTCTTCGCCGCTTCATTTGCAATTACACTGAAATCACTAAAGTATTTATGATATTGTTGCATAAAGACGCCCCTTTCATCCAGGATGAAACTTCTCAATGCTCATTCGATGCTCTTAAGAATGTCTTAACGAACACACCTCTTTTGTACCCACCAAATTATGCGAAAGACTATATCATTTATTTCACTACCTCTACTTATAGTATTTCTATGGTGTTAGTACAAGAGGATGATGATGGAAATAGACATGTGATATACTATTTGAGTAAGAATATATCAGGTCCTGAGATTTGATACTCACAAGTCGAAATATGAGGGTGAGGGTGGGGGTGGGGTGAATTATAGAGAAAACATAATGTGTTTTCTTTATTATTCCCCTCACCCCCACCCCCAGCCCCACCCTCATATTAACATATGAGGGTGGAGGTGGGGGGAATAATAGAGAAAATATATTATGTTTTATTATTATGTTTTCTCTATTATTTTCGCCACCCCCACCCTCATATGTTTTTTCTATTATTCCACCCACCCCCATACGTCAATCTAAATGGAGTCTATCTTGTCAAATTCTTTCTTGTAGTCCTATATCCCCATAACACTATTGGAATATTCAACTCCCAGTCGTATTGGCATATATTAAAAACCTTCATCAGCGTATGTTATAGGATCTTATTGAATGATTCTATTGTTCCATTTTCCTAAGGGAGATATGGGGTGCTATTTTGATGATAGATCTGAAACTCCTTTGTCAATGTTGCAATCGTCCTATTCAAAAAGTGAGTTCCTTGATCACTCATAAGTGTTCTTGGGAATCCAAACCTTGTCACCGCATTTTCAAACAAACATTGTGCAGTTGTCTTTGTGTTGTATTCTCTTACTAGTTCTGCCTTGACCCATCTAGTTAAATAGTTTTTCGTAGTAATGATGTACCTAGCTGTCGACCTCTTAGCTGGTGGATTAATCGAACCAAAAAAGTCCACTTCCAATTTATAAAAATATTGTAATGTTACTTGTGGTACTAAGGGCATCACACCTCTCCGAGAAGGCTTCCCAAGTATCTAACACACATCACAACTATGACAAAATTCCTTGGCATATTTATGCAGGGTAGACCACCACAATCCTATGTGCAAAATCTTCTGATTTGTTTATTTTCTTGCATAGTTTCCTCCTGCAACTCCTTCATGCACCTATGACAAGAACATATTCCTTTCATGCTCCAATATGCATCGTCGCAAAATACCATCTATTCCTAACTTGTATAGATTTCTTGCTATCAACCACTAGTCTATTTCCTTCACTACTATATTCTTCTTTTGTGAAACTATGAAGTCTGATGGGGCTATTCATGTATTTAAAAACTAAATTATCTCTGCAAAATGTTCATCAATCATCAAAATTGAAAATAGGTGTGCAACCTGTAAACTGTCATCCAAGTTTCCTGCATCTTCTCCTCACAGTATGTACTATAAGTGATTTGGTCCTGAGTTGAATTTCCTTGGTTTCAGAATCACCTCAAATTCATATTCATGGAACAAAAATATCCATCTACATATTCATCCCCCCAACACTAGCTTGTTGACTAGGTATCTTAGCACAAAATGGTTTGTGTACATCTTAAAGTGAGATCCAAGCAAGTACTGTCTGAACTTGTGCAAATCGTATACCATTTCCAAACCTTCTCGTTCCGTCATAGTATAATTTTGTTCTATAGAGGATAACTTCCTACTTGCACATGCAATAGGATGGTGTCATTCTCCTTCACTTGGCTGAGCCAAACCGCTCCCAAGGTTATAGCCGATGTGTCCACATGAACATAAAATTCCTTACTCCAGACGAGAAAAAATAGGATCGACGTGGTGACCATCTTCTGTTTCAATGTATCTAGACTCTTCTAACATTCGTCATTCCATTGATACTTAACTTCCTTCTTTAGAAAATTCTCCAAAGGGGTTTTGATCTGTGCATATGCTTTGATGAAATTTATATAGTATCTTGTATGACCCAATGTGGATTTCAACTTTCGTATTGAAGTTGGTGGTGGAAAGTTAACAATCACTACTATCTTTGCAGGGTCAACTAACAGTCTTTGTTTACACACCACATGGCCCAACAATATTCCAAAAGGTGCACAAAAAATGAATTTATTCAAATTAAATGATATATGGTATTACCTACGCCTATCCAAAATTAAGTGCATAGTTTCGATATGGGATTTCAACAGACTAAATATTGTCATGTCATCTAAGTACACTTATAAGAATTTATGAATGAATTCTTTGAAAGCTGCAACAACTACTCTATAAAATATTGTTGGTGCATTCTTCAAACCAAACGACATAACTGTGTACTAGTAACAACCCCATTATTTCTCAAAGGTGGTCTTATATCTGTCTTCTTTTTCAATCTTGATCTAGTGGTATCCTGAGAATCCATCCGTGAAAGAGTAAACATCCTAGCCCCCTAAATTTGCCAGCACTTCATATATAAATGGTGTAGGAAATGGGTCATGTAAACAAGCATCGCTCAACTTTATTAGATCTACACATATCTTGATTCCTCTTATCTTCTTGTCTTGAAGTACCATTGGATTGATCCATTTTGATTCTTCGACACATTTTAGAATTCCATCTTCTAACATTTTTTCTATCTCTGCTTTTACCTTATGCTTATACGTCGAGTTCATTCTATATGGTCTCTGCTTTATAGGTTTGGGATCTTGTTTCAGCAATATCTTCATTTCTCTTATCTCCCCAACAATTCCTTTCATCTCTTAGAACGTAGTTGGAAATAGATCTTGATACTCACGCACTAAGTCGACAATCTTCTCGATTTTCTCATCACTCGAGTAGTATTCTATGTTCACAAACTTGGGCTCCTCTTCTCTACCAATGTTCACTTTCCATGTTCTCAAAGTATTTGCATATATATATATGACTCAAGCTTCGATCCTTGTACTGTGCATTCCCCTTCAGTTTCTAGTATCTACAAACTCCTTGGGTCTACATCCTCCTGGTCTTCTTCATCAACATTATAATGGCGCAAGACCTCTTCAACTATTGTAGTAACTCTAGGTGTATTATACATCGATCCTTCTATTGCAAAATTCTTATTCTTGATTACCTACAAGGATGAGTCAATTAATGTATTATTATTTTCAAAATTGAACGTTACCTTGCAGTTCCTAGTAAACTCTTCCCAATCTCTAGTTCCTTTGTGCACTTCTATTTCTATGTACCAATTATTTGGAGTAGTGTCCAGAGTATGCACAAATAAATGGGTCCATTCTCGTTGAGGTACTGATCTCCACACCGCGGTACACTTCGTAATATGGTCTACTGGAAAAATTAATCCATTATACTTTGGCATGATACTTACATTATCTATTCTGAATTTCACTTGTAATAACCCTTTTCATTATTGCCAATCTCCTATTCCATCCTTCTGCGTAGCCCACCATCATGCAGGGGTTGCTTTCAGTGCAAAATACAAATATAGTAGTCTCTGTTGATCTCATATTTTCAATTCAAACTCTCTTACAAAAGAAACTACATCAATTAGTCCATCATAACTTGGAGGTTCACATATCTCAATTCCAATCCATCGTAATGCACGAGTAATCCTAACACATTTCCTTGTAGACACCTCATGCAATCTTTGTTTCCAATTCTCCATATCTTCTTTTGTGTCTGACGCACATGAACTGATACTTCTCCAACAAAGTATGCTTTCAACTGTAGGATAAACATAATCTTCCATTCACATAGTCATATTATACAGAGAGTCAATTTATTTTCTTTTTGATGGCTCTACATATATCCTTCCTTCCATAGGGTCTAATGGTGCAATAACCTTTAGGTCTTCTACTTCGAACACCATCTGTTTTTTCTGTAGATCAATGATAGTCTGATTATCAAGAGAGAGAGAGAGAGAGAGAGAGAGAGAGAGAGAGAGGAGAGGCAATATAAAGTAGGAGAGAAAGCGAGAGAGTGTGGGGGAGAGAGGGGAATAGATAAAGGGATATGGAGAGATAGAGGGGGTAGACAGTGAGCGAGGGATAGGGTGATTGTGGTCGGAGAGAAAGAGAGGAAGATAGAGGGGGCGAGAGGCGGAAAGTGGGGGGAGAGAGAGAGAGAGAGAGAGAGAGAGAGGAAATTGATTTGTGTTAACATGAACACGTGCACATTCTGTTGTTAATAACATGCACATGTTTTAGGAATGTGTGCGCTTTAGCGTGTGCATTATTTGAATTTCAATTTTTTTTTTCCAGGTGGGAGTAACAACTCTAGCATGTGTTTGTTGATTTGGTTCCCTTGAATTTAGGTTCAAGATGACAAACGTAGTGGTTTAGTTGCAAATACATAAAAACCTCAATTTTTATGAATTCCTCTCCATATCTCTATATGTTATTTTTCTATATGCTACATAATTCAATTATTGACGAAACTACAGACACAGATACAATCATTACTCGAATGAATAATTTTTTTTTATCATGTTATGACCCTCTTAGCCTGCACGAACAAAATACTTGTAATTTCAGGGATATGTTGACTTTGATAATTTTTTAAAAATATAAAATTAATATCATAAATTTTCAAAAAATACACGGAACAAGAAAAACTAGTTCTCTACAAGTATACAAGTTTTTGGATCGAAATTTCATTTTTAAGGACATGTTTACAAACAAAAAACTATACCTTATATTTTCTCTGAAAAATAAGATACCACCCATAGAAAAAATCAAATTTGAAATAGCTATTCACAATTTCTATGAATAAACGTTGTATATTTGGGTTTCCTAGGTTTCATCTTCTTACACCATATTCAAATTCATTGTAAAAGTATCTTGAATAATCCCTCCAAGTTAACATATTGTTGTTTTTCCAGATTTACATTGCCACTAACTCATCATGAGAAACCATCATTTACTGTTTTAATAAGGTGTTACATACTCTATTGTTATGTAGGTTGTTCATTGGTGAATACCTCTTTTCTGTGCAACTACCTCAATGATAATTTTATTTTTTTTATTTATGCATGGAATGTAAGACTTTTCAGAACATCTCATTGTTAAAAAAAAATAGTTAATAGATTTCCAAATTAAGAATTAGGTTAACATGTTAAAATTGAGTAAATTTACCGAGAGACTAATGAAAATGACAACAAATCCATTACTACTAATCCCAAGCATGGATTAAATAAGGCATTTAGATAAAATGCGTGTCCTACTCGAAAGACCCCTTGGATTTAGGTGACAAATCACACAATACCTTATAGGTGACTCTCACGTTTTGTCACAATATTCTTAAGTTTTAGGATATCCTACAATGTAGGAACGATAAATTTGATATATTATAATATCGGAAAATGCTCGTTGTTTTTTTTCGATCATCCGTGGACTACTTTAAATCACTTTTAAAATAGAACATAACACTACATTTTTTTTACTAATATAATATTTAAAACCTTTCTTTTATTTCACATGAAACTACTTTTTTTCCACATTGTTCCAAGCAGTCGCCTCGCCAAATTCTTGCAAACAACAATCGTTTTGCAGGGCTTGGTTTTCCGTACGCTGATCTCCTTACACTACAGAAATTCCCTATGGATTTAACTTAGTTGGAAGTAGGATTTCTTGAGCTTGAAAATGTATTTGCAGATGATGGCCCAAACCTAACAGAACTACTAAGCGTCGACTCTGGGACGACTCTTGAAATGTTTGCAAATTTGGCGGTGTATAGGCCTATAGTGGTCGTCTAACAAAATCTACGTATAAGGCGCAACAAACAACAAGCGTGCCATCCGAAGATATCGTAAGAGAATAATGAAACCACGATGAATGGTTGAAAGCAGTCGGATGATCGTTTAACCAATCTAGACGCCCAAGATAGCGTACAAAGTCACATCGGAGGAAGATCGACTGCAGTGGCGTAACTAAATTATAAAATCCCTTTATATATTTATATAATCCATCTCTTAGAAATGTTGCGCAGATGAGTGGCTGCACATTTAAAGATATGGAGGGTAAGTAAAGTTGTCTGCTAATAGGTACTAGCACAGTCACAATTATGTGACTGATGAACGCCGAAAGGCATATGAAAGGCCAACATCGCTAAACGCCTGAGGAAAAAGTAGGGACATGTGAGGAAATTCGTGGTTAATAATCCAAATGTGGTAATGTTAAACGTTAATCATTGGCAATCATATAGTGCTATAGTAATTTCTTATAACAGTTGCATTCAAAAATACAAGAAGATTATGAAGAGTAAATCACATTCATTGATTTGGGAAGATGACTAGGAATACTCCAGTATCTTTAATTGTTAGCCATCAGATTAGAATTTTAGATTAAAAGATGATTACTTGTGCCCATTGCCAATAGGTATACGCCTTTCGACGTAAATATTACATAACAATGGTACTGAATATTTCTCGGTTGGGCAATTACATATTATACCAATGTTTAAAATATTGTTCCCAACAAATTTTATATAAAAATTATCTTCGTCGTTGATTATGAACAGGTACAACAAACTCACTACGGTATGCCAAGAGCCACTACAGGAACTTTTATTTAAAAATTTGTACAGGCATGATACAAAATTGAAAAAATTGCATTCTCCACCACAACAAAGGCTACAATGCACACCATCCAACACTGCAATCTCCAGCTATATTTCTAGAACATCCACCCATGTTAAGTTACTTAGATCTTTGTCTCATCTTCCTGCGCCTTCTTTTGAGCCTCCTCATTGGCTTCTTCTTGCACTGTGATCATACAAAACAATTTGAAAATACTATAAGGAAAAAGTAACCAGAAATTACATTCATGGTACACAAAGGACTTTGTTTACTCTTTATTAGGTTTTCAAAGATTCTTTATACCTTGATGCAATATAACAAAGCTTAGGTAGCGAAACCAACAATAAATCAAGACAGGTGCTCTTAAATGGACACACATTTTGATTTTAGTACTCTATCATTGTCTTGTGACCTTATAATAATAATAAGTTGACCTTTCATTCTAAGAGACGAATACGTCCAACCGGGAAACCCTATGAAACTAGTAAAATGAACCTAAATAAAAAATCTCAGTCCATAGAACGTTTGTAAATGTAACAAAATGAATAAATATATCTACCAGAGCTGGCTCGTCTCTGAGCTACCTGAAGAATTGAAGCTCAGTCATAGATGCATTATTTTGCAAGCAGGGAATATTGTGCATAGCCAGCATGAAAGTATGAAATTTCTCTAATGAATGCCAAGATATCCAGCAGTCTGGAGTAAAGTGAGCTTGATATCCTCAGGTCTCATATTGTTTTTATCTTTGTCTATCTGGAAAAAGCATGAAACAAACAAATTTCGAATAAGTGAGAAAGTTGGGGACCGAGTAGCCAGCAAATGGTCAAACACGAAGGTCACAAAGGAAGATATTGATAGATGCAGAAAACCTATTTAGAATGGGCTTGCATTCAAAAACCGTTGAAATAGCTGATGATATCCTGGTAGATGTAGAGTCCAAACGGCTCTAAAGTTCTAATTTAGAACTGGATAGATTTCTTACATAATGTAAATCGCAATCAATCACAGATTTACAGGCCATGGGATGGGAGAATAAATATGCCGGCTGCGTAGACACACTAATTACATACAAGGGATTCTATCGCTTAACAATAGAAT
Source organism: Picea sitchensis (assembly GCA_010110895.2). NCBI lineage: Eukaryota > Viridiplantae > Streptophyta > Pinopsida > Pinales > Pinaceae > Picea > Picea sitchensis. Next base: position 14,726 of record SNQJ01S0012260.1, on the reverse strand, counting down.
GATGGAACAATTGACAACTGCAGTCTACAATGCAGGCCCTTTCAAGATTTGTTACAGTAGAGTCTGGGTAGATTAAGCATGTGGTCTGGGTATGCGTACCACTACCATGCGTCCAACTATCACTCCATCAAAACGCATGCGCGTGGTAACGCTTGATATCAAAAAAAATCTTGGTCACTGCTACCGAATAGTATATTGATGCCTTCAATTACATTAAATTTTATTGTTGATTAACAAATAAACCGTTCGTCCAACTATCACTCCGCTAACCGAAACGCATGTGCGTGGTAACGCTTGATATCAAAAAAAAATCGTGGTCACTGCTACCGAATAGTATATTGATGCCTTCAATTACATTAAATTTTATTGTTGATTAACAAATAAACCATTGAGTTTCATTTATCTGGTGTTAATATTTTAATTTAGGTTAATCACTTATGTGGCAATCAGTTAGCTATCAAAGTAATTTTTAGGTAAATGTAAAAAAGTAAACACATAAACGGATGTCTTTATAATAGCTAGGAAGTTAATGATTGAAATCACAACCATTTATTTTGTGTGACTAATAAGAATATTCCAGCCATATTTAATCTTGTCCATAGAAAACTTATTAAGCACTAAACCCCTATTAAATCTGCCCATTGTCAATAGGTATACGCCATTCGGCGTAATAAGCGGTTCGAAGTGCAGGGAGAAAAAGTCTATAAAAAGAGTTTAAATTAGTAATGATGACTATGCATGGCTCCCGCGGTTAACTTATACGTGAAGCAACCCAACATTCCATCCAACCCGCAAAGTGGTGCACCATCAACATCAAGCGATCGGGGGTTGCCGACTTAGTGTGCAAGTTTTGTGCTACCCGATTTGTACATATAGTAGAGATACACTTATATCAGAGAAGCACATTACATTAAAAACACATTCCAGAGCGATTCAACATTGGAGCAATGATGATGGAGGCTTGTAGAGAAGAGGGGCAAGTTAAGCTCTTTTGTTCGACGCACAGTCCCTTCGTGGTGCGGGTTCGCGTATCACTTTCTCTTAAAGGGATCCATTACGAGTTCATCGAAGAGAACACGCTGAATCAAATCCTATTCACAAGAAGATTCTAGTGCTCATCCACGATGGAAAGCCTGTTTGTGAGTCCATGATTATTGTGCAGTACATAGACGAGACATGGGACATGAAGGCACCCAATCTTATGGCCAAAGATCCATATGACCAAGCCATTGCCCGCTTCTGGGCTTCTTTTGTAGACGATAAGGTAACTTATTTCATTCATAATCACCTGCAGCTAGATCGAATCGATCCTGTCGTTATCTGCTATTTGCGGTTCTACTAATTTTTCTTATTCTCTTCCTAATATTAATTATGGATGACTGCATCGATCCTTTGGTTATCTGCTATTTGGGGTTTCTAAAGTTTCTATTACTTTTTCTTATTCTGTTTCTAATACGAATTATAGTTGGCTGCATCTTATTAATGCCAATATTTTTGAACCTATGTGGTGAGTTGTCACTAATAAAAACATAATTAATGTGCATTGGGAAGGGTGCGAAGGTGGCGAGGATGGACGGGAGCGAAAAATGCTTTGAAACTTTTGTTAATCGGGGAGTCCATGAACCCGCGAATCTGTGACAACAGAAGGTGAAGAATTGACTAAGTATGGAAAGGCGGGGTGGTCGGACGGACTCATTGTAGATAGACTAAATCTTCCGAGTTCGAAGTGTCTGGGGTCGAATTGTAGATCACAAAATTTTTGGGTGCAAGATGTATATCACTGAACACAGGGCATGAGAGTTCAATAACGCCAACTCGAGAACCTGCGGTCATCAAATTGGCTAAGTATGGAAAGGAACGATGGTCGGTCGGACTCATGATGTGAAGATATAGATGGAGATGGGGATCTGTTAGTCCACCAACCCGGGAACCCGCAATCATAGAAATGTGACAAAGTATAGAACCGGAAAGGGATAATAGAGGGGAAGAAGAAAAGGAAGAAACGGGTAAGTATAGAAGAGGGAAAAGAAAGGGAGAAAACGACTTTATCCCGCACACAATAACACTTAATCTGATAATTATCAAGCAATAGAAACACATTAACTATGGGAAAAACATTAGCAGCTATGAAATATACTTGGTGCTTGACAAACTATGGTTCAAGTTTAAAGAGTTTTTGTTTATATTTATTTCAATATTATTCATATTATTTTATTTTAATAGTATTTTTCTGGCCCAAATGTAAACCATGTTCCAATTTGAAGGGTGTTTTCGGCTCACAAATTTTGATCAAACCCATAAGCAATAAACAAAATATATGACTTAACATTTTTATATGCAAACATATTCTCAAATATGACAAAATTTAATATATGCACAATATTAAATAGGGACATGACGTCAACACCTTTGTAGATAACATTGGGCTAGCATAATGTTGCATTCTTACTGTGATAATGCCTTAAAAAAACTAAAATAGCCAACAATTTTTCCCAATTCAAGATCCACACAAAAAAAATTCTAGATCCCATAATATTCACCTCTCCCAATTTGATAATAGGGAGATTGATTTGGTATATCGAACTATCGGTCAGTTCATGCGACTAGGGTGCACCTGGGGTACCTCTGAGAAAATTTAATACTTTGATGAAGATTTGTTTTTATTTCAACCCGTGACAATAATTATGTCCTGATAGTATTTAAAATGAACGCTCGAGGATGATAATATAATCTCTCTTAAATCTTGGTTTAATGCATTTTAATGGGAGATGTCCTCCAACGTTTTGCTTATTAATGTCAAAATTTTCGAACCTGTGTAATGAGTTGTCACTAATAAAAGCATAATTAATGTGCATTAGGAAGGGCACAAAGGTGGTGAGGATGGACAGGAGCGAAAAATGCTTTGAAACTTTTGTGAACCCGGGAGTTCGTGAACCCGCAAATATTTGATAAGAGGAGGTGAAGAATAGACTAAGTATGTAAATGAGGGGAGGTTGGATAGAATCATTGTAGGTAGAGTGAAGATTGCGAGTTCGAGGAGTCTGGGATCAAATTTTAGATCACATAAATGTTGGGTGCAATATGTATATCATGGAACACATGGCATGAGAGTTCGATAGCACCAACTCGGGAACCCACGGTCATAAAATTGTTTAAGGATGGAAATGAATGGTTGTCGGTCGGACTCGTAATGTGAGGATATAGATGGAGATGAGGATCTGTCAGTCCGCCAACCTGAGAACCCACAATCATAGAAATGCGACTAAGTATAGAACCAGAAAGGGATAATAGAGGGGAAGAAGAAAAGGGAAAAATGGTTAATTATAGAAGAGGGAAAAGAAAGGGAGAAAACAACTTTATCCCTGACACAACAACACTTATTTTGATAATTATCAAGCGATAGAAACACATTAACTATGGGAAAAACATTCTCAGCTATGAAATATACTTGGAACTCGACAAATTATGGTTCAAGTTTAAATAGATTTTTGTTTATATTTATTTCAATGGGGATGATGATGATGATGACGATTAACGTCCACTAAGATCTAATTGGTCTATCGGACCTTAAGAGAGTAAGTGATTACTTGTGATTCTTTAGAATTTTGTTTATGTGCTCGAAAA
>SNQJ01S0012260.1:0-11052 GCA_010110895.2 Picea sitchensis | reverse complement strand
TTTGTTGAGTTAAGAGGTTAGGAAGGTTGGTAGTGTGATCAATATTTTGAAAATGAGATCTAATATGGGTATAGGCTGGACAATCTAAGAGAAAGTGATTTTCATCTTCAACCTTCTTAGTTTCAAAAAGGTGACACACTCTTTCATCCCATGGTGTTTTAGGAATTGACCAATGCCCAGTTTCACTATGGAGCTCGTGAGAATTTGTTCTTATCTTAGCAATGCTTATCTTTTTCTTTACACTTGGAAAAACAGATAGATAATTTTGATCTTCTAGATTAGGGTTTATTTACATCTTTATAATACCTTAATTTTCTTTTTTCCTCTAACTCTTTATCACACCACATTTTTTCCTTAAATTTTGATTTGATATTTTTTTTAATAGTATCTTTATTCTGCAAAATGGTTTCTTCCATGATTCCCCAATAGTTTAGCCAAGACTAGGCATCTTTATGCCATCCTCGCTTGAGTCGATGGTGGTTATGACTTGAATTGGAAGCAATTTTAGGTAGCCTCTTGTCTTCCATGTTGTTTAACTTGTTCTTATACATTAGGTATCTAGTCATAGCCATGCTCTCAATGGGGGAGAGGCTTGTTTCTATGAGGAGGATGGGATAGGGCATATTTCCTTTAATTTTGAGAGTATGGGCTATAAAATTCTTTTGTATTATTCATATTATTGTATTTTAATAGTATTTGTGTGGCCCAAATGTAAAACATGTTCTAATTTGAAGGGTGTTTTCAGCTCGCAAATTTTGCTCAAACTCATAAGCAATAGACAAAATATATGACTTAACATTTTATATGTAAGAATATTCTTAAATATGACAAGATTTAATATATGCACAATATTTAACAGGGACATGACGTCAAATCCTTTGTAGTTAACAATGGGATAGAATAATGTTGCATTCTTACTTTGATAATGCCTTAAAAAAACTAAAAGAACCAACAATTTTTCCCAATTCAAGATCCACACAAAAACAATTTTATATCCCATAATATTCGCCTCTGTCAATTCGATAATAGGGAGGTTGATTTGGTAGATTGAACTATCGGTCAGTTCAGGTGACTGGGGTGCCTGTGAGAAAATCTAATGCTTTGATGAAGATTTTTTTTTATTGCAACATGTCACAATAATTGTGTTTTTGATACATTTTTTAATGTGTTGAAACATTATTTTAAGTATTAAACTGCTTCCACCAGATTATTCATTGAATGGTTTGTTGTTTCTCTCCATTTTTTACCTTTATTATGTCACTTGTCTGACATTAGTGTAACATTAAGCAAGGAGAATCCTCATCCATATCATCTTGCCAATCTCGCCATGCTCTTGTCTTGGTGAACCAATCCTCTAATTGATAAACAAATTGAAAAGAATGATCATTCCAAACTTGTGGTGGCCTAGCTCTTCTCTTTAGAAGCCAGGGGTAGACTTTAGGACCAACAACAACTATGAAGTTGTTTACAGATCTCTACAGGTAGTTAAATTAAGGAATAGATAAAGTGATTCATACCTATAGTTTTGAGGATGTGTTTTCATAAGAGAAGCATCAAAAAGCTAAAGACAAATCAATGGAGGATTGTTAAAATAAAGTTATTGTACTGTCAATTTGAGCATAAGTATAACCATGAAGAACTTGAATTTTAATTTTATGTGGTTGATAGCATATTTCCATTTGACTTCAGCTAGCATATATCTTTTTCTTTTCAAAATATTTCCAAAAAATAATTTTGGTAATTTCATTAATCAAGCAAAACTAGTTAAATGGAGTACATATTAGATTTTCTCCAGAGAGCCTGCATTAAAAGGAAAATGAGGTCCTTTATATTCCTTAAGATAATAGAAAAAGTGCTAAGATCCTGAATCTATTATCCAGTCATAATCCAAAAACCAGGCCCATGAGAACCTTGAACTACAACACCAAAGCACATGATTAAATGTTTGGCAAACACAACACAAGCAAAAAATCAGCAAGGAGTGAGCATTGTATCCCTTCTATAACCAAACTCCCAAATGGGCACCAACAAATTCCATGCTTACTATATTAGTATGAACCAATATCACCAAGAACATTTTCTTCTGATATTACTATGAACTAAGATCATGTTGACGTGACAATGTTCTAACATTACTAGTTCTGGAAAAAACTGTCAATGTTTAACTTAATGGACTTTGAACAATGCAAAATTTGCAATATTATTGAAAATTCTTGATGGCTTTGTTCAGAAGAGAAAGCCATTTTGACATCTCAAATGATAGACCTGATTTATTCACAATTGGGTACTTTGTATGAGGTTTTTCCTCATGCTTTACATTCTTGGACTCAACAATCTTATGAATCTCCAGTTCACTTTGCCATGGTAGTGGAAAACTTTATTCATATATTGATTGGGTAACATGGATAGGAACAGATCACACTATTTCGTTTCTTTTGAACTCATGATATGTTATGTTTTTTTTTGGGTTCAGTCGATATGCAGTATCGCATTGTCCTCATTTAAGGTAAATTTACTATGGACGCGGAAGTCACGTAGCATGTAGAAAGTCTTTTCCTTTTTTTGTGGGTATATTTCATATGGAAATTATTTCAACTCAGGAAGCACATCTTGTAATACAACTTGTTTAACTTTACAATGTACAATTGTGTTTCTCAAGGTTCGGATAATAGCTTTGACGCAATGACTATATATGTAAGAGAGTTTTTTCACCACATCATAGACAATCAATTGTGCTATCATTTATGAATGCAGAGGCAGAAGCAAGAGAATTGCAATTGGCACATATAGGCTGGAAGGAGGTCGAGTTGGCATTTGTTGCAACCAGAACACCCTCAACCTGCACACATGAAGATAATAGTTAATATATTGAAGAATATAATATATATGTGTACAACAAAAAAGTTGCACAAAGTTGTTGAAGGAATTTGTTTTCTGTGAAAATTGTTCTTGGAGATTTATATGTATATGTACAATAGTTGTGGAGCTAATTAGTTTCTTGAGATCATGTACTATGTCTGTTTGCGATTTTGTTACAAATGTTGCTTGGGTTGTGTGAAATATCCTTTCTTTAACATCTATTTTCTTCTTTATATTTTTGAACAACATATTTGGAAATTGCCCTTTATGCAATTGTTGTTCCATTGAATAAAATAAATCTGCATAGGTGTCAAACAAATGAAGTTGAACCATGGAATAGTTTAATAGTTATGTAAGTTGTCTGAGATATATGAGCATGTCAAAGAAAAGGAAAAAAAAAAGTTATGGAAAACAATACCATTGCCTTGTCTTTGTCCAAGTTTCCATCTTTTATATGGATAATATGTTGCGAGCCAACTTTTCTTGCAAATGTGAAAACTGCACCAATGGTTCCAATTGGGTAAATTTCGTTGTTCTCTACAAATTGGTTGATTTTTGTGTCTGGCACGAAATGATATTCTGAGAAAACTGCGGGAATTTTTTCTACAACACTTGTTTCATTGAGAAATATAATTCGATCACAATCACACAGTCATATATTGTTTTCGGTAATATATTGAAATTTGCAATGGATATCCCATTACCTGGAAAGATCTTCCTTGCATGTTTATGGACAAGTTGTGTAGGGGTAGTCAATGCAACTGTCATCATGGCTTCATTGTCTGTCATGTCTACACGCATAATGCATCTATTTTTGTTTTCCTTGTCTAAGTAGGTGCTATACACGGCCATAATGTATCTGATGAACAATTGTCCAGTTCATAGGTTGTTCAAACCTTCCATTGATTGTATATTTGGTGGTATAAGTTTAGACCTCGTGACATTTTTTTTGAACAAGAAAAATAATGTGAATGGCAGTTTGTATATATATCTTTTTTTTTTTTTTGGCATCAATGTACAAGTAGATGCACAATTTGGATAAAGTATGAAGGTTACACTTTTGTAACCATACCTCTTAGTCTCTAGACATTTCACTATGTTGGGCATTTCACTTGTACTTGTCGATAGTTTTTTTGAACTAAAAAACATGTGTTGTTAATGACATGAACATATTTACCATGGCATAGTTGAATAAATAACCGAGGATATTTGTTTCCTAAACATAGCAAGAGCATAATCTATGAATCTTTAGCTTTAGCCTTATCGTTGTGTTGATGTTTGCGATGATTGACTACTCATGCCCATGTCACTTGTCCAATGTTTTTTGATGCAAACATGTGTACATCGAACATGACAACAATTAAATATGCATACACATTGTATATTGTTCATATTTGATATGGATGTACATTAAGCACATGTATGGATGAACATTAAGCACATGCATTGTGTTTGATTTACTATTACTATTGGAATACCTTTTGGAAGATTGTACTTCAGCTTCCTCAGCTGTGGCACATCAGGCTTCATCCTCTTGTTCAATTGGTCTGTTTTTTTTCAATGTAGCAATGTAGAGAATACAATGGACATGAAGCTAAGTTGTTATGTAGGAACACATGTAAAAAAGATTGAATACAATTTTATTTATTTCAATGTAGCAGCACAGAAAATACAATTGACATGGAGATAAGTTAATATGTAGGAAGATATGTAGTATTTACATATAAAAAAAATGAGCTGCAAATCAGTATAATAAATATACACAGAATAAATGAAATACAAAGAAATGGAATGTGGAATACGGGTAGAAGCATGCACCTTCGTATGTCTTCTTCTACATTTCTGGTTAAGATTTCTTTGTCTTATCCAATTATTATGTCTTTTTCAATGAAGGAAAGTACACAATACAATGAACATGAGTGTAAGTTGGTATGTAAGGAAAAACAAGGAATATTTACATATAGTAAATTAGAATCAAAAGAATAGAGTAACATATATTGTCAGAAGCATGTACCTTTGTTTTTCTTGATCCATGTTTGTGTCTATATAGAATTCTTTCTGTCCAAAATCTATTACAAAATAGAAAAAACTAAAAAGTTGGATGATTCTAGTTGAATAATTTGGTTTTGTGCAACAAGTTAGGCAGATATGATTTGAGACATGGAAATATGATTTTGTAATATGCTTGATGTATATTTCATAATTCAAGTACAATACAAATTGTATCGTGATCAGAGAAATATATGTCTAAGATAAAGAGGTTGTATTGTGAAATGAGCACATTTCACCATACATGGTCAATAAGTGTGTTTTGTATATGGTTTATCTTATCCAAAAGAAAGAGGAGACTGTAATTGCACATGTAGTTTTCCAATTCTTTTGTTCTGGCACTATTTTGTAGCATGTCAATATTGAAGCCTCCTAGAATGATAATGGTTTCGTTCAGATGTAAATGCTATAATGCATTTGAAACAACATTCAATATGTTGGGAAATGTTGCATGCAGAGTGGTATAGAGATTCAATATTTCAATTTCTGATTCATGGAAGATTACTCTTGCCAACACCATCTCAACATTGTTTTCTTCGAAATGCATATGCTCCAAAATTGTTACATGTTTTTTCACTAATATCATCACTCTATGTGTAATGTAACTTGATATGCAATTGTGATTTGGAAATTGTTTGTTTTTCATGCATAATTTCATGTATGTTTCCTGCAAGACCAAAATATCAGATTGCATTGTGTCATAGTCATTGAGTATATCATTCATATGTGCATGTAGGTTGCATGTGTTAAGTGAAATAATTGATACAGATGAGTTTGTTTGTATGGATTTGTAATCATATTGTAGATGCCATTTTGCGCTAGTCCTAAGGCATTGCATATCAATATCAACTTTATGTTTGAATTTTAAGTTATTTTTTGTAAGAGCGCTTAGCAAATACAAGGAATCTATGCTTCTGACATGGGACAGAGTTGTGTATACAAGTCCATGTATTTGTATTCCAACAGGGTCGAATGCAACACTATCAAGTGTTAACCTTTGTGATTTGTGGACTATACGTGCACATGCAAGCTTAATTGTAAATTGTTTTTGAATATTCAGTTGACCTGTCTTTTCCAATGTCGATATTGGTTTTGATATTCATAAGATAGGTGTCCAATCACATGCAGTGTTTGAATTATATAGATAAGATAACTTGTTTGATTTTTGGTGGGCCATATATGAGTCATGGAACTTAATCCAGATGACATCAAATTTTTATGTTTTGGTATAAGCTTTGAGTATTCCATCTACATCATTCACCAAGCCATCCTATGAATCATAGTTGTAGGTATATATTTCAACTAGCATGTCTAATTTCAGGACAAGTTGCAAAGACAAAGTGGATGTATGTTGATGACATGGTACATTTCCATGGTTGTCTTCTTCAAGGTCAATTGAATTGATGATGATATCATTCCCATGCATGAGTGATAGAATGTACCTATTATGCATTGCAACATCCCTATTCTTGTAGAACATTTAAGGGAAGGTTGGGCTTGTTGGTGCAGGTCGCATGCACCTTGAATTGATATATGTTAAGTCATCACATGCTTGGCTCATTTTTCACATTCTATAAAGAATTGCAATAAATGTTTCATTTTCCTGGCGCATCGTAGTATGTAATTCAAATCATTTTGTATTGTCTTTCCAAAAGTCATGTGGCACTGCTTGCATATTGACAGTAGGTTGTTCAAATATCAGAGAATCTTGGATGGGTTGCGCCTGGTAAAGATGCCCACAGAATATCATGTCAATGTCCCCAAATTATTTGGTGTGCACATCTTTTATGTTTCTCAGTAGATTTTCAATGGAATATAAGAAGTGACTTCCAATCAAATATGCCTCATCTATGAAGACAAATTGTAGTTCTTCATAAATCTTAGACAAGGTATCTAACATTTCCTTGATGAGTGGAAAAAAATGTGACTTGTTAAAAGGCATTAAAAATGCAGAGTGGAATGTTGTTCCACTTGCATGATATGCAACTTTTCCTATATATGAAACTATTAGTCCCTTTGGTTTCATAGGGTCAGTCGAATTGTTTGAATCATAGATTCGTATAAGAATTTGGCATAGTGATTTCATTGTGAATGTCTTTCATGTTCCTGCCCCTCCTCCAAGGAACAAGTGGACAGGAGTGTGCGTGTTAAGAATTTTTTCATTGCAATGTCCTTTAGGATTTCTTGTTATTCTCGATTAAACAGTTGTGTAACAATGCAGTATTCGTTATTTTTAATAAAGAAATGATGTTTTGTGAATTGAAAGCCAAGATTGATACATTTTTCAATGGCAGCTTCTCGAGGACAAAGAAAATATGCTTGCAAGTCGTAGGACTAAAAAAGAGTTATAGTTGTTTTATGGTTTGTTAATGTCTCATCAACATTGTCAGGGTTTTCTAGTTCATGAACTACACTTTCTAAATCACCCCATGTTGGGTTGACATTTTATGTGAATCTAGATTCATTGGTTTGTACTGTAGTCTCATAAGAAATATATTTAGCTTCCCATGTAGGCAAGTTATGTTTTAATGTGTTTTCATTTTGATCAAATGGAACGTACAACACTATTTTTTCTCTACAAAAGTTTTCATAGTCGATGTGTTTGTTGTATTTGACAAAGCGTATTACATTTGTTTTTTTCTTTTTGATATGGGTGTATCATTTTTTTTGTAATGCGATACGAAATCAGCAAGGCAGATATGCTTAATAGGAGGTCGACGTTGGAGGGAATAATCAATAATAGAGCGACATATCACATCCTCTAAATTATCAGGCTCTTGTTCTAGGAAAGATGGTGGTTTAAGAACAAATGTGAGTGTGTCAAGTGGAGATGTGTTTATGAAGACACATTTCCTTGAACTACAATTCAGAGGCAGGGAAAGTGCAATGTGGACTGCTTGTTGAGCATACATTTTTTGAAGATTAAGTAATGTATTTCCAAGTGTACGTATCATTTTCATAGCATCAATATGACTTTTTTCATGTTCTCTGCGTATTATTCTAAATGCACTTGTCATAGATTTGTCAACCTTTTTCATGTACGAGGTACAATATGATGTTGCAACATATGCATTGAGGACATATTGTGTATCTATATTTGCATTCCACATAATTGGCATGTCCTTGGAGAAACCGTTGTTTCAAATATGTGAAAGTTTTCATTTAAGGAAAATTTTTGGTTGTTTAAGTGTAGATTGTATCACTTGGATGTACTCATCTTCTATTAGATTTAGATATTCCAAGAAGTATTCGAAGTTCATTAAGTCATCGAAGTCTTGTTGTTCTAGAAATGCAAACAAAGATTTAAATTTCTCAATGAGAACAGTGTCCTCTAAACTAATTGGTTCTATGATTCTTGTTGTTCTCATTGGCGGCATAGGGAAGTTGTATATGCAATGTGTTTTTTTTTTTCATTTTTTTATAGATTCTTGTATGGTAATGTCTATGAACTTTGGCAAGTTCCAGATCCAAATGATACGTGTTTCATGTTTTGTATTTGTCCATAAAATGCTTGATTTGTGAGTTGTTTTCATTTCCATGGACCTATTCACCCTCTATCCATAACATTGCGTGGTCATGCTCACTCCCTCTATTTTGGAACTCAGTCACAAAATAGTAGTATGATATTTTTCCGAATAAAGTTTGATCATGACATATCAATTGCCTCAAAACGTTTATTTTATGTCTATAGTAATGAGTACATGTCACTGGGTATTTTCTTATGAGGTAGTCAATGTCATCATTTTCCAATGTATCAGTTTGTTTTTTCCTTTTCATGTTCTTATATAATGCAGACATTGTAGTCACAAACATATCCTAGTGATGCTCTGCACTTGTAAATGTGATGAAAAACGTTGGGGGTCCCAATTATCGGATCATTGCAAATATAGTTTTCTTGTTTTGTTGCAAGTAGTCAGGAGAGATGCGAATGTTTTGAAATCTAGGTATCAAATATATCAGATTTGAGGATTTTTTCTAGGTTTTCTTTGTACTTGACATCTATGGCCAATAAATTTCTTCCTTGTAGATGGCCTTTCTTATTCACACCCACATGAAAGAGATCACTTTCTCAATTATTATGCACATTGATTTGAAAAAAAATTGTTTCGTGATGTCACTGGCACGTGGATCTCCTTAGAAAAGTGTTGAGAAGTTCATTTCCTCAGCAAATTTGTCCTTCAATATTCCAAGTGAGCGTTTCCCTTTAGCAGGTGCAATTTTGACAATATTGTGTAGTAAGTCATGAATGCGTTGTGAGTCAATGAATCCATGTATCAATGTTTCACCAGGTCTTTCATTCTCTGATTCATCGCTTGTATCAAATTCACTAGTAGTGTCAAAATTTTATGCAGAGTTGTCATTTCCTTGTTCAAGAACATGGTTCCAGTTATTGATTATATAAATGTTGTGTGCTTTGTACATGGACCTGGAACATAATTCTTCTAATTCATTTATGACAATGTGCACACTCACTCTACCTGTGTGGTATGCATTCTTGTTTTGCAAACGTCTTTTGAGAGCTACAATAATTGTCATTGTCTCGCTCATGGATTGTGGCAGGGATTTTTTGACAACATCTAGTTGGACAAGCACATTAATAATTGATCCTATTAAGCCCATTTGGGGTCGTTTATAGCCCCAGGGCCTGATTTGTGCAAATGCAATTCACAGAGACACAATTCTCTCTTCAAGTTATGTAAGTGTACTAACATCTGGTAGTGGTGTGTTACATCTTATTTGGTCGGGTGTTGCAAAGTGCGGCGATTTTCCATTTTCAAGTGATCGTTTGCATGGAAGACACATATTGGTAGTGGAAAATGTTCTATCATTTAGTGTCAAGACAAGGTATTCTTTTTTCAATTTAGGGGTGAAAGACTTAGTGTTTTTTGCAAAATTCAATTCCTCACAAATCGCACATGCAATGGAAGGAGTGTATTTAATTTGTTTCATATGGATCTATTTTGCATCTCTCTTTCCTAGACAAGGATGCATAGTAAGTGCTAGTTGGTTTTCAATGCTAGAAGTGCATAGTGTTGTCTCTATGATGCGATATGTGATTTTTCCCTCTCAGTCAATATCATGACCATTGTGGGATATGTAGTTGCACCTGTTTCTCCCACGTAACTATTTTTTCAACAAGTGGTAGGTTATCTTATGGTTGCCACTCGAAACTAGTTTCACTTGTTGACAAGCCATGTTGAAGGTGGAATCAACATTTGTTATAAGCATTTCCTCCTCACCATCTTGATGGTGCAAACAATGATGTTCTTTGTCATTGGACATGTGATGTTTTTCTTCAGCAGGATGTGTGCAAATGCGATCGTGTTGTGTACGCACATTTATTTTTTAGGTTTTGATATGTGAGTTTGTGTTTCTTGGTCAGGCTCCCTTTCACCTCATCATGATCGTTCGTACAACTCAGAGGTGTAGAAGGACGTGTACCAATGTATTTATTTATTTCATGTATGAACTTTTTCAAGTTGTGATAAGTCAGTCTACAATTTTTGTTTAATCTCTGCATGACCTAATGACAATTGGGATGAGTTTCATCCTAATTAGACAGTATTTGATGCTTATGCAAATTCAATGTGGTTTGGGTGGCATGGATAGTGGATATTGAACTGGAAGTATTTATTATCAAAGTTTAATAATGAATGTGTGTACAAACTTGATGTCACCAACAAGAATCATCAAGAATTGACTTCTCCAACTATGCCTACAAAAACTCTTTGGCACCAAAGGTATGGTCACATTAATTATCATGATTTGTTGTTATTACAAAAACAAAGTATGGTTGAAGCACTCCCTATGTTGAAGAATGAGTATGATGCTTTTGAAGGTTGTGCATTAGGAAATATGCACAAAGATGAATTCCATTCTAATCCTGATTGGAGAAAAAGAGATCTATTAGAACATGTGCACACTGATGTTTGTGGACCAATGTAGAAAACGTCGCTAGGAGGTGCTTATTATTTTTTATTATTTATTGATGACTGCACAAGATACACATGGGTTTATTTCCTTAGGAAAAAGAGTGATGTTTTTTAATACTTCAAAGAATTTAAAAACATGGTGGAGAAGAAAACATGAAAACCCATCAAAATCGTTCACTCAGATCAAGGGGGGGAGTACAAATTGGGAAAC
>SNQJ01S0012259.1:271628-283117 GCA_010110895.2 Picea sitchensis | reverse complement strand
TTGTATTTCTTGGAAGTTTTCAATGAAAAATGTATAGCACAGAAGAGGGCATGATAGGTAGACCATAATACGGAAGAGGGTATGATATGATTCTAGTTGTAAATTTGTATATCGTGGAAGTGACTGTATTGTTCGCAAGTCATGGAACAATAGAAGTCCAATCTAGAGTCGTCCTACCAGGGATCCACGGTCAGAGAAGTGTCTGGGTATGGAATGGGGAATCGTTCAGTCAGTTTTGTGATATAAGAGAATGAGTGCAAGTGTGAACCCGCAACTCCGCCCATGCACGCAGCCAAACATTTTCGAAAAAATGGAAAAGTGACTAGAAAGATAAAGTTCAAGGAAAAGAGAAATGGATATTTGGCTAAGTATAGAAGACAAAAAAGAAGTGCCAATCTATTCACATCTGTAACAGATATCCCATTTTCCTACCAAGATATATACTTGGAAAGAAGTGCGAAGGTGGCAGGCATAGAAAACAATGACTAGGAATACAGTCCATGAGTTTACTTGGTTCTTGGTTGTATGCTTTGTCTGTCAATTTGTATATCGCGGAATTCTGAGTCATTTTTTTGTCCAGCCAACTCGCAAGTCCAGTTGTCAATTTGTATAGTGCAGAACTCTAGGTGTTGTTTGTAGGACACAGAATTATAGATGAATGCTTTTCCCTTTAATATAACTTATGTGATAGAAATGTAGTATGGCTAGTTTTAGCACTTTTCCATCTGTAAACAATGGCAATCTTGAGCCTGCCAGCCCTGGAGCACGTCTGTCAATTTGTATATCAAGGAGCTTCAAATGTTGTTTGGAGGTCATGTAGAAATAGAAGTGAAATTTAGAGACAACCAACATGCATGTTTTCCTGTGAATTTGTGTATCGCAAAACTCTAGGTGCTACTTGTAGGACACAGAAAAATAGAGGGCCAATTTAGAGAAAGGGGAAGCACTTAGTCGAAACGCGTGAATCCGCCAATCTGCGCAGCAAGGAATTAAAAAAAAAACCGATTAAGTAACCAGGAAAAGAAACTATAAGGGATAAAAGAGTGGGAAAATAGAAAGGCAGAGGGTAGTTTTCGTAAGCGTGAATTGGTTTCAAAGAAAACCCATTGTTGCAAAACCATCATTTTCCACTAATTGTCAGCAAATGCTTTGTTGAATATTAGATGTTATTGCAACCCGTGGGTGTAAGTATGTTCTTGATACATTCTTCCATTATTGTAACATATTAACTTAAGTATTAAACTTMATTTTCTACTAATTGTCARCAAATGTTTTGTTGAAGATTAGATTTTATTGGAACGTGTGGGTGTAAGTGTGTTCTTGATACATTCTTCCATGACTGTAACATATTAACTTAAGTATTAAACTTCTTTCATTATGGATTGTTAGCATTAAAACTTAATAACTCCATGTCTATAAACACGAATTAAGATTTTGCTACAACATTGTACTTTGGTATTGCTATGTTCTATCTGAATTTGGAATAGAATTGAACGTTGGTTTGAAACTGTGTGTAATCCATTTTTTTGTTTGCATAAAATCCTGGTGGATTGACACCATACATTGACATATAATTGTTAGATTTTCCATCTTAGAAAAAATAACCTAATTAAACACAATAGCAATGAACTACGAGACCATCGAACCATGCCAATGAGAACAGGTGTTAAATCCAGAAAAGAAGAAGCAACGAGGAATCCAATGAAATGTTTTTCAATAGCAAATCCATTTAAAAAAAAAGGGAAAAACAACGAGTATTGTGCATGTATCCTTAGAAATTGGACCCAGTTCTTCGGGCCAAAACATTGAACGTATCTGCCACAAACACAAGCACAGGGTCCACAGTATGCAGGATCCTTGCAGTTTTCTCCTAGATGAATCATCCTGTGGTAAAATTGATAGTTTTTAGAAGCTTTCCGTGAGTAAGAAGATGAGAAACGTTGCAAGGAAAATGGAATAGCCCTTAACAAAAAGTTAGGACACAACTAGAAACCATCTCTACACAGTCAAAAAAACTTTAGGGACATAGGTTGCACGTGAAATTTTAGAGGCCCAAATTAGTCCATTCTGGGTGGAAGGAGATGACTAGTACAAATATCCCTTGCACCAGTGAGAGTTCTGGTCCTAATTCCCGAAGATGTTAATTGTATATCAAGAGAACAAGACAGTAGTCCCACAACTGAAATTTTTTTTGGCTTGAAATATATCTCTGGGAGCATCAACATATCATTTCTTTACAGTGAAAATCTTTCGCCCATAACAGACTAATTTGGACCTCTAGAATTCCTACTTTCGAGCGGCAAAGCGGCCATTGCGTTCAACATCGGTTTATTTTCTGAAAATCCTTTTGGTGTTGTCAGGACCGCCATCACTGAGTCAGGAAGTTACGCCTGTTATGGTTCATTTCAATTTGGGAGAAGGAGTGGGAACAGTCTCTAAATTTCCATCATCCATTGTTGTATCATCACCCATCATATCATCCTCTTCAGGCTCAGAATCCATGACATCAACCTCTGCGCCAGCCATCAATGCGACTGGGTAGGTTCTATGAGCAGGAAGGGTTGCCTTGGAATTCTTTGGCTTGAAATATATCTCTCGGTGTACCAAGGGACCATCTCCTTTTTTGGTCCTAAGAAGAGGGAGATGAGTAGTAAGAATATTCCCTGGAATAGTGGAACCTCTGACCATTATGCCCGAATGTGTTTACTCTATCTCAACAGAACTTCTACCACAAGTTTACAAGAATTTTTGTTTTCTATAGACGATGTTTCAAATGAAAGTTGGGGAGGGATAATATAAGCCTCTGCAAATTATTCTTTAATGCGTATCATTGGAATATCTCCTCGAGCCTTTCGTTGATCAATGAGTTGTTACCATTAAATCCCACTCATTGCATATTTAAAAAAAAGTTTGAAGGTCACAGTGATGACGGAGAGAGATTAAGAATTAGAGATTTATTAAAGGCACCAACCTGTTAGCACATGAAAATAGGTTGGATCATGTTTGAAATGAATACATTGAAATGATAACAGTCTTCTCCGTAAATCTTGGTTTAATTTGTAGTAATGAAAAATCTTTTCTGACCTTCCAAACATTAATCACAATCTTAATGGTTCCTGCAGCATGAACCACAACATTAAAGCTTAATTATTTCATATCTGGAAATAAGTACGAAGGTAGTGGTGATGGCGAATTGCGATGAAGAATTGTACATTTCGTGCACCGGTGAACCTGGGAAATAGATTCCAAGAAATTCTCAAGTATGGAAAGCAATCTAGCAGGTTACAAAACAAAAAGGGTAGAAGATATACCCAGGAGACATGAGGGGCCGATTTTCATATTGTATCTCAGTGACAGATATCGGTCGTCAATTTGTATGTTGTGGAATTTTGAGTGCTATTTGTGCATAGAAGAACAAGGAAAGCACAATGTAGAGAGGGAAATTTGTATATTGTTGAACTTTTGGTTCTATATGAAAAAGAATGAGACATTTAGAAAAAGGACCAAGTAAACAGAAAGAGAAATCACACAAGATGAAGGAGAATTTGTTTGCTAATTTGTAAATCATGGAAGTTTGGGTGCTAGTTGCAGGCAACAGAACAATGGAAACACAATGTTAAACCCACCTATGTAGGAAACCATGATTCAAAAAGTTTGTTCAATATGAAACGGGCAATCGATCGGTTGGACTGGTGATATAAAAGTAACAATGGAAATCTGAAGATGCGAATCCACCAAATCCCGCACCTAGACATTTTTTGAAAAATAAGTAAGTAAAGAAAGGGAAAGTAGAGGGAAAAGAGAAAGCAGATGGAAATTCTCGGAAGTGGGAATTGGTCTTAACAGTAACTATGGAGTGCATTAAACATGTTAATAGGTTCTTCAATCAAGGAATAGATACAGTGAGCGATGTTTATAGTTTCCAGGATCTGTTTCTTTAAGAGAAGTATCGAAAAGTTACAAGACAATCATTTTTTGGATGTTTAAGTAAAGTTTATGTACTGTTAGATTCACCGCAAGTATAACAACGATGAATTTGAATTTTAATGTACTCTCGTTCATATGATTGTTCCATTAGACTTTGCATAATATATATTCTTTTATTTCAATTTGTTTTCTAATTTGTGGGTCGCGAAAGTCAGGGTGTTTTTTTCGGGCAGCTGAACAATGGAAACGCAATATTGAACCTACCTATCTGGTAACTCTCCTATTCGAAAAACCACGAGCCAAATTTTTTTGTATAATATGAAATGGGGAATCCTTCGGTTGGGTTGGTGATATAAAAGTAACTGAAATCTGAAGACGTGATTCCGACAACTTCTGCACCTAGAAATTTTCTGAAAAACGAGTAATACACACTAAATATGTACTATAAATTATGAACATGAGATTTTATAGAGCATGTATGGATCTCGAATTCCATACTTAGCCTCTTTTTGCATCATGAATTCTCAGGTTGGTGGGCTCAAAATTGGGCCTCTATTGTTCCGTGGCCCACAAATAACACCTAGAATCCCGTGATATACAAATTGACAAGCAGACCTGCGGGCTAACCGGGTCAACATTGCACTCCTATCTTTTCGTGTCATACAAACAACACTTGGAGTTCCACGATATACAAATTGACAGATAGACTCCAGGGCTAGTGGCCTCATGATTGCAATTTTTTACGGATGGTAATCCCTATCAACTATTTAACATTATCTAAAAACATTATTTTCAATACTAAATTATCAATATTAAATATTCATATTGTACAATTTAATTAGCAAAAAGTTTTGTACAAAATGTACAATTTAAAAGAAAAACCCACGTATTCAGAAGCTTGTGTTCCAAAATTTTTGTATAATATGAAATGGGGAAGAGGTTCGTCGGGTTGGTGATATAAAGTGGGTGGAAATATGAACATGTGTATCTGTCAAGTTTCACACCTAGAAAGTTTCTGAGAAACGAGTAATACATACTAAATATGTGATTTTATAAAGTATGGGCATGAGATTTTATAGAGCATGTACAGATCCCTCATTCCATACTTAGCCACTTTTTATATCATGGGTTCTCAGGCTAGCGAGCTCAAAATTAGGCCTCTGTTGTTCTGTGCCCTACAAATTGATGCAGACCCCCTATCTCTACCTCAGGATGGTCCACTAACCTCCTGATAAAGGATCGTTCTTATTCCCCTGAGCCGAAGTGGTCCTTTAGTTCCCACTGGAGGCTTCATGCAAATATATCCACAGGTCCTCCTTAGAAGCTATGCCCATGCGAACATCACTAGGCATGAACCTCCACTCCACGTGACCAACCAATGTAACCACTGCCTTCAACCAAAAAGGTATTTTGGGTTTCATGACTTCATGATTTCTGTTGTGAGTCCCTCTGAATCCTTTAATCCATGAAACCCTGAAATGGGCTAATGGGTCCTTAGCTCCTCCTTTATGTCTCAACCATATGACCTCAGTCAAGTCCTAGAGCCTCACTCCTAAGCACGTCGGGATTTCACGACTTATGAAGTTGCGATGCAACTCTTCCTCTTTTCCCGATGACCAAATTAACGATGCTTCAGATCAACGGTCCTAGTTCCTCCACAATCCGTCGGTCCAGATGGCATCAGGATTTCTCAACTCGAAAATCCTCGAGTTGTAACTCTTCCACACCGTCGACTCCCAAAATGCCGAAATTTGAAACCACAAGATCAACAAATCCCATTGATTCAGATCTAACAATGAGTATTCCTCCTTAGCTTGTGAGCGTTGAAATATACTTGGTCTTAAATTCTCCGCTGATCCACTGGATCCAATGGTCCATGGAAAATTGGTGATTCTCCCTCCAAGAATTTCAACCGTTCATTCAAACTTCCAATGACTTCCATCCAAATAAATCAGTGTCTTTTTCTTTTGAAATTAACTTTTGTGAGGTGACTCCAGACCTCATCCTTCCTTTGAACTCTTCTAAGTCTCTACCCCTCCTGAGCTTATACTTTGCTGCAAACTTAGATATTTATAAGGAATTCTTTCCTTTACACCGCCCAAATTCTGAGTCAACGAACTGTTGATCTCCCTACCACGTGTCCTCTTCTGATGGATGACTGTGATGATTTCAGGACTTCACAAAGTCCACTCTCCTGTGTGCTATCAAAGGGTTTAATCCTCATGCACCTTCCTCTGGATCGAGAGACTATTGGTCCACACGCTAGATCCGATGGGTCAGATATGTTACTCCTTCTGCGCTCTCTCCTGGGTGTCTGTATGTGGATTCGATGGTCCAAATCTTCTTTCTTGCAACTGATCCTATGATTTTTGTGCTCCACCTCCTGAGATTTGGATTTATTCCCTGACTTGGAATATTTCAAATGTTTCAAAGGTCTCGGCCTTTGATTTATCTCTTGTGATCCCTTGCAACTTTGGGTCTTGCGTGTGTTCTGGAAATGCTATCCTTTCTAATCTTTGCTCACTTTGAAACCTCGAAAGTTTTCTCAATCGCTGCAACTCCTCGCAGGATCCTTGCTCACTATTGTGCTATCCTTGCTAAGCTTTATCTGTGGCTTGGAACTTGAAGTGTCTTAGCCTCTTCTGCTCCTTTCTGTTGGAACTTTGTGTGCAAAGGAACTATTACTCCTAAGTTTTACTTGCTCAAAACTCTAAGGGAATCGACCCTTGTCTCTCCCTTCAAAGGGGAATTTGATGCCGTCCTGGCAACCTCCTGCTCAAGAACACCTTGTTGAGCCAACAAAGTATTTAACAACTATGTGAGTGTCTTTCTCCTTAACACTTCCCTTGTCTCTGAACTCATAATAGATTTCTTCTTGTGCATTCTTTGCACACGCTCAATGCCCACCTGAAAGAGCTTCATAAAATCCTTAGTAATTAAGCTTTCTCTTCTCTATTCCCTCCTTTTCACAGTCTCACCTCCAAGGTGTTCAACAGCCTTGAGGCTTCTCCCTTGATTTTATGATTCCTCTGGTGTGCCCTCCCGACACGTCTTTTCTTGAATTCCATAGAACTCATATGTGCACTCTTGCACTAGCTCACATGATCCTCAATACTCTATCATGCAACCCCTTACATGAAGCCACAAAGAACCCAGACTGAAATCAAAGAAACTATTAGACATATAAATTCTATCTATCCCTGCATATGGAATCTAACATACATCTACAACATATGCATATAACACATAAAATGCATTCATTCAAATACACACAATACAAGATGCAGAAAAAACTACTCTTTTTGTATTAATCTCAGAATGCCAATATTACAATGTGTTCAAGCTCTGACTACAACAAAGTCTCGGATCTCTCTTTTCATGAATCTCTAACATTCTAATCTGTTCTAGCCTACTGAATCTAGATACAAATATCTTTTTTACAAAAGGGGGCTCCTTGAGCTCTTCCCTCCATCTCACCTACTCTCATTAATTTACATTGAATTACATTCAATGGCTATCTAGTCTGAATCAGATCTAGATCTGCAGCCTGTCAACCATTAAAGGTGACTCTACCTACTTGTCCGCTCAAAGGCATGACGTGGCCCTTCCAACCTTACAAATATTAAATTACAATTCAAATTTTAAAACGAGAGGGATGCTGCCTCTCCCTTCATTGAATGCCCACTGAATGTGTTGGTTGGCCAGTGCATTACTGACGTGAAGCGATGCTCCTGCATTACAAATAGCACCCATAGTTTCGCGATATATAAATTGACAAGAAGACTTGCGGGCTATTTGAATTTTAAGGGCCTCGTGTTGATACGATAGCACAATTAGATTTGGGCCAGTTTATATTCGTTTATTAAAATATGAAACGGGGAAGCGGTTGTTTGGGCTGGTGATATAAAGGTAAGTGAAATCTGAAGACGTCAATCTACCAACTTCTGCACCTATAAATTATCCGAAAAAGACATAATACATACTAATTATGTAATCTTATAAAGTATGGACATGAGATTTTTAGAGAGCGTGCACGAATCCCGCATTCCATACTTGACTGGATAGCTCAACATTGCACTTCTATTGTTTCATGTTTTCCGAACAACACTTAGAGGAAACGAGTAATACATACCAAATATGTACTTTTGTAAACTATGGACTTGATATTTTATAGAGCATGTATTGAACCCGCCTATCCGATAACTCTCCTATTCGGAAAAACCATGGGCCATAAAGTTTGTACAATATGAAACGGGGAAGTGGTCAGTCAGGCAGATGATATAAAAGTAAGGAAAATCTGAAGGCTTGAATCCGACAACTTTCGTACCTAGAAATTTTTCGAAAAATGAGTAATACATACTAAATATGTACTATAAAGTATGGACATGAGATTTTATAGAGCATGTACGGATCTCACATTCCATACTTAGCTACTTTTTGGATCACGGGTTCTCGGGTTGGTGGGGTTCTCGGGTTGGCGGGCTCAAAATTGGGCCTTTATTGTTTCGTTCCCTACAAATAGCACCCGGAATTCCACGATATACAAATTGACAGGCAGACCTGCGGGCTAGCTGGCTCAACATTACACTTCTATTGTTTTGTTTCCTCCAAACAACACTTGGAGTTCCACGATATACAAATTGACAGACGGACTCCAGGGATAGTGAGCTCAAGATTGCCATTGTTTACGGATGGTAA
This sequence comes from Picea sitchensis, assembly GCA_010110895.2. Classification (NCBI taxonomy): domain Eukaryota; kingdom Viridiplantae; phylum Streptophyta; class Pinopsida; order Pinales; family Pinaceae; genus Picea; species Picea sitchensis. The sequence continues at coordinate 274,492 of SNQJ01S0012259.1, read as the reverse complement.
TTCCTATCATTTATCTAACATTATCTAAAAACATTATTTTCAATACTAAATTATTAATATTAAATATTGTTATTGTACAATTTAATTAGACAAAAAGTTTGTACAATTTGAAACGGGGAAGCGGCTGATTGGGCTGGTGATATAAAAGTAAGTGGAAATCTAAGCATGTGCATCCGCCAACTTCAACACCTAGAATTTTTCTAAGAAAAGAATGATACATATCAAATATGTACTTTTATAAGTATGGACATGAGATTTTATAGAGCATGTATGGATCCTTCATTCCATACTTAGCCACTTTTTGGATAGTGGGTTATGGGGCTAGCGGGATCAAAATTGAGGCTATATTATTCTGTGCCCTACAAATAGCACCGAAAGTTCCACGATATGTAAATTGACAACATAATTCTAGGCTATCTGCCTCAACATTGCACTTCTATTTTCTCGTGTCCTCCAAACAACACTCGGAGTTCCGTGACATACAAATTAATAGACACACTCCAGGACTGGCGCGCTCAAAATTGTGATTGTTTACAGATGTTGATCCTATCTAACATTATCTAAAAACATTATTTTCAAATACTAAATTAGTAATATTAAATATTCATATTGTATAATTTAATGACATCAAATTATCAAAGGATGTTAAATCGTTTATTTTAAAAAATATGAAGGAAACAAAACAAAGTCTTTTAAAATTCTATCACCGCAAGAATAACAATGACCAATTTGAATTTTAAGGGCCTCTTGTTGATATGATAGCACAAGTGGACTTCACACAGAATAGATTCGTAGATTTCAAATTATTCCAGGAGATTAATTTTACCAAGTTCATAGATCAAGGAAAAATGCTAAAACAAGCCACATACTAAATTTGCGTCACAATGCCATAGAAATTATTAGGCGGATTTGCAGGATAGTTGGATAAAAAATTGCAATTATATTGTTTTGTGTCGTCCAAACAACACTCAGAGTTTCGCGATATACAAATTGACAGACAAAACATACAACCAAGAACCAACTAAACTCCAAACAGACTGCAAGCAAGTTCCCATAAGGCTTCATAGCACAGGACACATCGACCTTTGCATCAAACAATTCGATATACAAATAAAAGACGTCACGGAATTCGTTTTCTCTTACATCTTCTACATGTTCCCAGTAGAAAATAACCAAGGCCATGGGATATATGGGGTTTTCTACCATGCTTCCCATTTTTGTACCTAACAATATTATGCACATGCAATCCCAAGTAGTCGAGTCCGATGAACATTCATATCGATGTTGAAGAAATATTACAGAGACACATGAGATATTTTTTATTCCTGCCAGAGTTTGATATATATATATATTTTTTCCTTCTTCATCCTATATGAAAAATTGCACTGTCCTCATTTACGGTAAATTTGGTGTGTATCTAAAAGTCGTGCAACATGTAGACATTGCTTGCCTTTTTCCGTATATATGTTTCATACGACAATTCTGCCAACCTAGGAAGCACATTTTGTAAAAGAGGTTTCCTAGCTGTACAATGCATGGTTGTGTTGCCCATGGTTCGGATGGAAGCATTGAGGCAATTTCCATATATATAAGGACATTTTTCACTACATCGTAGACAATCAATCCTATCATCACTTATCAAAGCGGAGGCAGAAGAAAGAGAGTTTCATTTCGCACATACATGTTCAAAGGTGGTTGAGTATGCATTCGCTGCAACTAAAACACCTTCAAACTGGGAACGCGAGCATAGGAATTAATACATTGACCAATATAATAGACAACTTCACCCCCCCCTTAAAAAAATAAAAATAAATAAAACAAGCCACAGAAATTTGGTGAAGGCTATTTGTATAAGAAAAGTGAGGATGATTTTGTGGATGTATACACACAATAGTTGTAGAGCTAGCTAGTTTCTTCAGATCCTATACTATATCTGCTTGCAACTCTGTTACAAATGTTGCCTGGGTTGTCCAAAATATGCTTTATCTAACATCTCGTTTCTTTGTTATATTTTTGAAGAGCATAAGTGGAATATTCCCTTTATGCAATTGCTACTCCATTGACGAAAACGAATTTGAATAGCTATCAAACAATTGTAGCTGCAACATCGAACAATGCAATATTTGTATAACTTACCCGAGATACATGCACATGCAAAAGTGAAGGAAAAAACTAGATATGGAAAGTAGTACCATTTCCTTGTCGTTGTCTGACTCTCCATCCTTTATATGGAGAATGTGTTGCGATCCAAGTTTTCTCGCCAGTTGTTGGGCCCCAACAACTCCCCCTAAATGTTTACAAAATTTAAAGGGCTCCCATTAGAATCTTGATAATTATGATGAGTTACAAAATCAACATTTTCAAATAGTTCCATACCTTGGTTTGATTTGAGACAAACTTAAGACATTCACTATAGTATGAGACATTCATTACAAGAGTATATGTCAAAATTTAGAAACGAGCATAGAAATCTCAATTTAAACAAAAACGTTAATTTTTATCAAATCTTTACTTTCGTTTAAATTATGATTATGTGTTCATTATTTTGCTCATTAGCAAGTTTGACTATTTTGAATAATGTGTTCAATACTTCATCAAATAATATCTTGGTTGGTTTCTAATTTTCATAAAATCATTTGGTGATATTAATTAATTAAATTCTTTTTTCATTTTGCATCTCATAATAATAATAAAAAATAAAAAAGAATTATTTATGATTTGTTTGATTTTGTAAAAAACCAAAATTAATATTTTTCTCTTCTCCATTAACTTGAAGCTTCTAGAATTTTAAGATCATTATAAACAATGTTTGTTTAGAACTTATAGTTAGTTTAAATTCATTTTTTATTTTATTGTTCTAGATT